>CAOGCB010316289.1:0-14871 GCA_948266635.1 Cnidoscolus chayamansa
TATTCTCCCCCACCTAAATCCAACGGTCCGCATTGTTTCTGTAACGTGTCCCCACACTTCTTCTCTATATAATCTCCTCTTCTCCCCTCAACCTCCACACAACACTCACTCCCAATTTCCAGCTCAGAAAATTAACCAAACGGACCTCAGAGAGAGAGAGGTAAGGTTTAATCCAGAAACCAAATGGGTTCGCTCTCATTATCACTTCAAGTTGTTTTGATTTCAACTGGTGCTTTATCCATGGCTTTTCTTCTCAAAGCCTATGTTCCCTTGTTGGTTGATTTCTCTCTCCGTTTATCAAGCTCCTCTTATTTGGAGCTCCTTCGCTACATGGCTTAAACCTCCTTATCTTTACGTTATTCTCAATTGCATCATCATCATCATCATAGCTGCTTCCTCTCGTTTCCACCATAACCATGGTGGTGATAATGAACAGCAGGACCAAATACCTTCTGCTTCGAAAATCTCGGCTCGTGAGCCGGATCAGTTCCATTACCAGATGAAGATTTCCCCTGCTGAGTTTCAATCTGATTATGGAGTCATAGAGTCGACGGTGGTGGTGGTGGTGGCAGCGGATGATTTATACGAGCAAAGAGAAGAGAAGACTGATGATTTATTCATGCAAATGAAAACAATCAAACAAGTAACAAAGAACTTAAATATTACAGGGAAGTTGGTGGTTGCAGTGGGACCCCAATATTTCAGAGAGAGAGAGAGAGAAGAATGTGTGAGAGAGAGAGAGAGAGAGAGAGTGGGGTGGGTTTCCTGAGAGAGAAGGAGAGAGGTGGAGAGTGTGGGCGTGGGTTTCACGAGAGGGAAATTTTTTTTTTATTATTTTAATTTTATCCACGTGGATGTCCACGTGGAAGTCCACCTGGACTGCCACCTCATCACATAACGGATCCATGGATGGAATCCGTTATGAGTGATCTCCTTGAAAGTGAATTTAAAGTTGGGTGGTGGTTGTGAAAGAAATTAAAGTTGAGTGATGGATTTGAAAGTTAGTGACAAGTTGGGTGACTGCCAGTGAAAATTACCCAAACTTCTTAGTTTTACTAAACAGAAGCCCAATAGAAATTCATGGGCTAAATTCTTAGAAAATGGGGTTCTGTATTCAGTTCAGATGGTAATTTATGGCCCTATTCTTGGATCAGGGCTTTCAGAATCTTTTTTCCTTGATTCAAAAGGTGATTTTACTCTCATCTTAAGAGTCTCCCGTATTTCGGTCCGATAAAATGGTGGAGATGATAAATCACGGTGGTCCAACGATAAGCAAGTGGGAGGTCGAGGACTCAGTGTGCATAAGGAGTCCACCCATATAAGTGAAACTCCCACTCTGCTGCTGCCGAAAATCATATCCATAACCACTTGATCCAAACTACCACTTACTTATTACTAGGATACGCCCGTGCGGGTCAGTATCTTTTTTCCTTTGTTTATTAAGTGTATCAACATTTGATAATCTCTCAAGCGAGGTTGATTGATAGTTATAAAATAAATTTGGACCGATTCGGTACGAAAATATTTTAGTCTCAATTCAACAGACAGTCTATAGGTAATGAAAAAAATATATAGTCATTAGTTATAAATAAAGACAAAATAATAAATCAAAGATTAATGCAAAAATTAGTAAAAAGATAAGATTGAGATGCAAATTAGAGGGAAGCGAAAAAACATGGTTTTGGTTGGGGCGAAGTTGGGAGATGCAGATGTGATGAATTTGCAAAGTAGTTCATAACTAGCCTCCACCTACTCAATGATTGGGGCATAGAAAAATAGCAGTGGATTTCCAACTAGCCTTCTCTTTTTTTCCTCTACTTCTCATCATTCTCCATAGCGTGCCATGTTAATCACTTGTGGCCCCGCCAAAGCCAAAGGTCATCCATTTTCTTTGATACTTTTAAAATCTCTCCTCCATACTTACTTTCCTGGAGGGAGGCTCTCCTTTTTATTTTTTTCCTTATTGGCTTCCCCTATCGTTGGTATATGGCCGTTGAGATAGAAGATGATCGTTTTTGGCTTATGTGGTTCTTTTAGTTTTAGAGGTTTTGTGTTTGGTTGTCTGTGCTTTATTGAGTTTCTTTTTAGTCACTCTTCCGCGACGTTTCGTTCCAAACAGCCACAATCACAAAGATGCTTCTTCCATTTTTGACAAGCTAAAAAGCTTACTTATATGGAGAAGTAGATTAATTATAAGATTTAAGGAATGGTGGTGGGGTTGTTGTTGTTATAATAATCTTGTCCTTGTTTAAAACGAGTTTAGTTGGTAAACTAGATTTGATTGGATAATTAGTGAAATTGATCTCAAATAACGTGATAAATGGTGCATGTGATTTTTCACGGGCAAACAAAGAGAGTTGTGTTGTTAGTTAAAAATGTCCATTTAATACGCAGCCAATGTCCTTTTGACTGATTTTACGGATATAATTAATTTTCAATTAAAAAAATTCATCACACAGTATAGTTTGCTTGCGTGGAAACTTGAAAGTAAATTTAAAATTAAATGACCTTTCTTTCGGTAGGGAAAGTGGGTCTCATGTTTTTGACGTCTCAACCGTTAACACCTTTTTCATTTTCACATAATATTTATTTTATTTATACTTAGTTATAACTGTCTATAAATTTAAGGTTTTCATGAAATTAAATTAATTGTTATTTTATCATTGCATTTTATTTTATTCTAATGATTTATAAGTTTAATAGTTTTAAATAATAAAAACTAAAATTATATATATATATATATTATAATATATGATTAAAAATAGAGTTGATATAATGGTGGGAGTGTTTTAGATAAATAACGGTTAATTTGTATATTAATTGTTTTAATAAATTTAAAAATATTTTAATGGAATAAAAATGGGGCATTAGGAGGAGTTGTGAAAGAGCTCTAATGTTTTTGACATCTCAGCCGTTAGTACCTTTTTCATTTTCATATAAAATGGCTTTGGATATCTCATACTCTCCGATTCTCAATCCCAGACCTTCGATATATACCCAAAAGATTTCAACGATAAGTTCCGGCTTTTGTTTGCTTTTCAAAAAATAATACATAAAACTATATTTTATATAAAAGCATTTATGTCTTGATTTTTAATCTTTATAAACCCAATTAATAAAATTAACAAGAAAATAAGGGTGCCCACTATAGAAAATATTTGTTAATATTATTTAATTTTATTTGAATTGAGGAAATACATTTAATAGTTAATATTATAGGGGAAAGTTGATCTGTATTACCATATTGTAAAAACTATCCATGTATGGATGATTTGTATTTATCTGGTAATGAAAATGATTAAGCTTCCACCGGTGGTTAACGAGCGTAAGAATTATAATTAACCTAAGCTTGCCGTAAAGCGGAGGCTTTAGAAGGCGCCGCCAGTCACGCACAAGCTGACCAAGTATTTCAACGACGAAGGCCTGATTTAACCAAACAACACTCAACAACCTAACCAAAACCCATGCTTCTTCCCTAATGGTCCATTGTCAATACCCGACACAACAGCCATCGTCTCTGTTAGCCCGGTGGGTCCCTGAAACCAAGTTCTTTTTCTTTCTTTTTTTTTTTTTATTAATTTTCCTCTCTGTATGTCAGTGTGTCCTCTGTTTGGAACATTTAAGACAATCGTTTTCACGTTCCTAAAACGTCCTCCAAGTTCATAACCTTCATAAATTCGTTATCACCATTAAAATTATTTTTACTCAGATTTATCTACTATAAAATATGAGGTTAAATCTTCCATTGCCGTGGATTCCAGTTCTAGATTTGATCGGAATTAGTGCTTTGTTTGCTTGCTATTTAATGGTTTTTGTTTTGCTTATTTCTTTGTCTGTCTTGGATTATCCTTCCAGCTGAAGGAGACTCAGCAGTTCCTTTCCCCCTTTTCGTTTAGGATAAACTGCATTCAATGACACATCACGGATAGTCGCATAATAGGGAAATCCCAATGAATTTCTGGCGATTTCCATTAATATCTTTCCCGTCGATGTTGATTTCTCAGCGCCCGCGTTTTAGTTTCGTTATTTTCAACTCTGTAATTTTTTGTATGGGATCTTAATGGATCTGCATCGTTTATAATTTCTCTTCCATTCCAGCCAGCCATAAGATTTCATTCATTATAAAATCATCGTCTACAAACGACAGCATTATAGCTGGGAAGATGAATATTTTAGCAGTAACGGTATCGGTGATCTTGATAAATTGCGGCTCCTTGTGCATTTGCACCGCGCAGCAGGCGCCGCAGGAGCAGCGGCTTCTGGTGAAAATGACCATGGTTAGCAATGCTACGGCTCTCGGGGCCTGTAAGTATCTCTCTCTCTCTCTCTCTCTCTCTCTCTCTGATTTAACATTATTCAATAATAAACCGATGTATTATTTTATTATTGTTATTGGTATTTATCGGGCAATGATTGTGTCTACTTTTTTGTTTGTGGCGGTCGCTTTTTCATTGTTGTTTGGGTGGTGAATATTCGTAGTGTGCTTGGATGGAAGTTCGCCTGCGTATCACCTGCATAGAGGATCCGGCGCTGGAGCAAGAAACTGGATATTGCAGTTTGAGGTAACTTTCCGTTCTCCTTTATAAAAATTAATCACAGAAATGACGGCAAAAACAGAGTTGGATTGGGATAGGTCTCGGTTTAGAACGTTTAGGCCTTTTGGTTCTGGGGCACTGAATATTTCTCAGAAAATTGATACGACATCGTTGTTTTCTTTGCGTTGTGCGATGTTACCTTCGCAACTTGCAGTTCACTTTTTAGGGGACCATGTAAGGGTGCTCTGTGGATTCAGATGGTCTGGGATTAGGTCAGGTCCCGCTTTAGGACTTTTACGTAATTCATTTGAACCATTTATGGCGGTTCATAAAAGCATAAATAGCTGTGACTTGACTGGAGTTTTAGATCATAAATTTATAAAGTTTTAGTTATTAAAAAGTTCAAACTAATATTTTCTAAGTTTACAGAGCACAATTATTTTTCTTCATGTTCTTATAGTATGTTAGAATGCTGAAACGATTTTATGATTGCGTTTTATTAATCGACCAGCCAGTTGAATAAAACTAATACTACTACTACTATCACATTAGACAACTTTTCAATTATTGAATAAGTTTATTATTATAATTTATTTTACAATTAAAACAAAACAATCTTAGAAAAACTAATTTTATTAATTTGATCTTGTCGGTTGATTTTTTCTTTAATGGAGATAACACTAGTAGCAGTATTAGTTTTATTCAACTGATAATTAGTTGGAAAAATATTTTATAACGTAATGTAAATCATGTATCTGTATTCATAAAACTCATAGTTTTATGAAATATTATTTTTAGGTGAATATTTAATTTTCAAATTGATAAATTAAAGAAACTTTTTTCTTTAAAATTGTTAAATTTCATTTTCTTTCAAATAACAAGTCAAATTTAAAATTAAGAAAACAGATGCTGCAAAAATTAATGTAATAGAGGGAATGCCTCATGGACCAATGCACCCTCTAAAAAAAAAAAAAAAAAAAAAAAAAAAAAAAAAAAAAAAAGATCAAGTCCTAATCAGGAGAATCGCTAGCCTGCTGCGTCAAATTAACTTTGGCTCAAAGTAAAGAAAGAGTGGGATAATTATTGATTGACCATATCAGGCATGTAAAGTGAAAGTTCAGTGTGGTTGGTGGCATCAGAATTTTGAACCTTAATTTTCACTGTTTACCATGCTTCTTGTTAGGGAGGTGGATGGTGTAATGATTTGAAATCATGCTTGGAGAGAGCCAATACACGCCGTGGATCTACACGTTACATGAACAAGCTGGCGACTTTCTCTGGAATTCTAAGCAACAACGCCTCTCTAAATCCAGGTACACATCCTACTTAACCCAATCCAACGGTCATTGAGCAAAAAAAAAAAAACTGTAAAGATCTTCACGTCAACCATGTCTTGGAGCTAAATGCATGTTAACTAACCATAATGTTTAGGACATCATTAATTACTCTCGAGTAGCAGCAAATCTAGCTACACTAATTCATTTACCTGTTTGAGGAAAGGGTACCTGCAGAAATCTAGTTACGTGTCCATTTCTGTCATACTCTGTTGACCCTTTCACGTGATGAATAGTTGACGGCCAAGCACGATACGTCTATGGCTTAGTCTTAGCGTCTTATTTTTCAGCTTTTGTCGGGCAATATTCCCCAAATTACAAATATACCTTGCTAAAAGTTCCTCCCACAACAGAAGGAAAAAAAAAAAAAAGAAGTATATTTCCCTGAATCTTTATCCACCCTTTCATCTGCTAAATTGCTAATACCCAGGTGGTCAACAGCCCCGTAAGTTGTGGCAAAAAAAAAAAAACCACGTAATTACGAGGAAATGTCGGTGACCAATCTTATGTAATCCTTCATCATTTTAATTAAAGAGACTGTTTGCCAATTGCCAAGTCATTTTATTAGTACATATACAGGTGCTCATATGTTTCGTCCACTAACTATAATACCATACTCACTTGTTGACTGAAAACGAATGTCCAAATCTAAATGTTAGCTAAAGAGAGACACCGCCTTAACGTCCACTGGGCATAGAATTTCCAGCTATTTAGTTGCAGATAAATGAATCTTGAAATTTAATAACCGTAGTCTCCAATATGCAAATAAATGAATTTCTCTGCAACTAGCACGATTGATCAATTAAGCCATGCTCATATGCATGAGTTGGCTAATCATAGATGGTTAGAGAATCATTATAAAACTTCATTCCAGATCTTGATGACGTTATTTATTTCCGTGCTGTTTTTGTTTTGTGCTTTTGTTTAGAACCATTAACTTACTATTGTTCTTTAATCAGATTTTTACAATTGGAACCGCGTAAAGCTTAGATATTGTGACGGAGCCTCATTTGGTGGTGATGCCATGTACAAGAACGGGGTATCTATTTCACCCAAGATCTCTTCTTTTTCTATGACAGTGATTACCTTACTTCCCTAGTATCAATATGCAGTATGCTCAATTTTCGGTTATAATCATTGGCTTAAAAAGGGTTGTCCCATTATTTGCCCTACGTCTTTAAAATCCGACAAATGTTGATTAAGATGTGGTTTGTGACTGAAAATAAGTTGCCCACCCTAAAAAAAATTAGGAAAATTATTATAATATGCCTGGAATCTTCAATCGTTTCTCAATAAATTATAAGAATAACTTATCAACTAGTTTTCAAATTTCAATTGCTGTTGGATTCCTTAGAAATATTTTTTATAGCAAAATTTAGACCTGAGTTGTTGTTTTTCAAAAGAAGTCAATTTGTTGACTGGTTAATGGAGCAACTTGTAAGCTATTATACAATTTTGTATCTTTCTCACTTAGGAGAGTAAGAAGTGCTGTTTGATTTTGTATTTAGTGCATGGATTCTATGACATCAAATTTCAGAAACAATGGTATACTTGTGGTGCATTGCCGCCGTTTGGATTTAACGACTGCAGTAAAACACTATTCCTTTCTGAAACGACCAGAGGAATTTCAATGTTGTAATTTGTAACCCAGCTCTTTGAATGAAACTTAGAATGCCCTTTTGATTGTAACTTATGTGCCCTTTACCACAAAGGGGTATAAGCTGTGTTTAACTAATATTACCTTTTGCTTGCATGGGACAGACCTCAGTCCTTTATTTCAGAGGCCAAAAGATTTTTGAAGCAATTATTGCTGAACTTCTCCCTAAAGGATTGGGGCAGGCACGTCAGGTAAGCATTCTCTGTGCAATATTTGACATGCCTATCACATGCTTATATTGGTTTGAATAGCTATTTCTAGTATATGAATGAAGGAGTTATGACTGGGAATATCAGGGCCTAAATCAACTGGATTGACTACTATTTAATTGCTTGAAACCATCCAGAAGCGTAAAAATGTGATGATTTTTTGGTTGTATTAAATCCAATTGCAATTTTGATATTCATTCAGTCTGTTCTTTAGGCTTTGCTTTCAGGTTGCTCTGCTGGGGGTTTATCATCCTTTCTCCATTGCGAAACCCTTGCTAAGATGTTACCAAATACCAGTATGAAGTGCTTGAGTGATGCGGGATTTTTTATGGATGAGTAAGATTTCTCTCTTTAGGAAGGTGTCCGGAATTTTTGATCCTTTAACATATATCTTTTTTTTCCCTTGCAGAAAAGACATTAGTTTGAACCATGCTATGAGGTCCTTCTATGCAAAGCTTGTTACTCTGCAGGTACAATTCTTGATCTGCCACTGCCGTGCATGACTAGAAATGTGGAACTACTTGTTTTATGTTTCATATAATTTCAATCGCACTTCAATATTAATCTTTCTCATTCTTTTCTTGTTAACTTCTATTTTGACGTCGTGACTTGAGCAAACTGTACATTTGCATACTGTAAATCCTATCACTGATTTCATATAAATATGAGATGCCTTTTTTATTTTGTCTTTTTATAAACAGCAGTCAGTAGATGGGAGCATATTCATATTATGCTGTTCAAGTTGTTATGATCTTGAGCTTTATGAATATAATTAGATTTCTCATATAATGGATTTCAATTGCGGGAACATGCTTGAATTTAACCATCCATCAGTCCGTAGACTGCCTTTTATCTTATTCTTTAGGTGTTAGCTGGGGTTGGGGTTAGGGGAATGGCTTCATGCTCGTGTGCAAGGTCTGTGGTTAACGGATAACCGAGTCATTATTCTGATGCAGCATCTAAATGCTACAATTGTTAGATTAATTTTGAAGTAATTATGTAGGGATTTATATGAATTATTATAAAAAAAAAGAAAATTGAATATATGTTGTTGTTCGTGCTCTATATCTTGCTAGTTGTATTTACTGGGGAAATTCTTCATTGCAGCAAGTTGAAAAGATTCTCAATAAAGACTGTACCAATTTCTTTAGCAATGATCCAAAACTGGTAAAATGAAGACTCATATTACCCTCCTATTCTTGCCTGCTGCTTGGTACATATCTAATGGATAGGTTATTTTTGTATTTATGCAGTGCATCTTTCCGCAGTATGCATTGAGGTTCATTAAGACACCATTCTTCGTCTTGAATGCAGCTTATGATGTGTATCAAGTATATAGTAGCCTTCTTCAATCTGAATAGTGAATTTACACAAGATGCAACTTTAAAACAACATTTTATACTATAAATTCGTGCAAAAAATATTTAGTGATTGGAATTTTAATTTTTAACAGTTAAACCATATATTGGTGCCTCCTTCTGCTGACAAGCTTGGACGATGGAAGAATTGTAAGCTTAACCCAACACAATGTAATGAAAAGCAGATAGAAGTATTGCAAGGTTTGCCTCTTCATACGCCCTCAATCGTTCTGTATAAATTCCAAAGCTCAGAAAGTACATAAATCCAATCACTTTTTTTTTTTTTTGTGATTTTGATAACTTGGTATGATGGTATCATCTATCCAGGTTTCAGGCGGGGTATGCTGGGAGCCTTGGATTTTTTCTTGAAAAATTCCACCCAGGGGGGAATGTTTATAAACTCATGCTTTGCTCATTGCCAAAGTGAATCACAGGACACATGGTTAGCAGTTGACTCCCCTAGAATAGACAACAAGGTACATTTGGTTACTGCAGTTCTTTTAAGATGCCATTATTTAATATCATGTTCCCCTTCTTAACTACGAGTCTCACAATGAGTAAAATCTATACATTTCTGCAGACCATTGCAAAAGCAGTTGGTAATTGGTATTTTGGCAAAAGTGTTAGCAAGGAGATTGCTCGTCCGTATCCTTGTGACACTACCTGCCATAACCTCATACCTACTCCAGCAGGCGCAGATCCGGTATGTAATCTCCTCTTAAATTTAATAATGCATCTATATTAGTGACCGAGTGTTCATTCATTGCTAAAGAGCCAAAGTTGCAGGTTCTGTAGATGGATTCATAGTGTACATGAAAAAAAAAAGGATTTTTTTTCTTGCAAATTTCTCTCTTTCTTGGAGTTCTGAAGATAGAAGATTATGCAGGAAAGAGGAAGAGTATAGTAAGAAATGCTAAAAGGACGTGCAAATAACTCTTCATACATATTTAAATTAATGTTTTATAGTACAATAAATTGTAAATGAATCAGAAAAGTTTAGATTCATAGAGCTTAGAAGTTTAACAAATTGGGAGGCTTTTGAGCAAAGAGAAAAAGAAAAGTTGAATTATTGTATTAGCCTGAACAATAAATGAGTAAATATATACATACTCATAATTGTTTATTGAAATGGTTTCTGGTTTACAAATGGTGATATATTTCAAAAGCCACTTTTATTCATCGTTCATTTGCTTTTAATTCATAACTTAGTTATGTGCATTTACAGTTATATTTCACTTTAATTTTCCGTTTCAGATAAAAAGAACCTGCAAAAAACAAAGAACTAGTGAAAAATTGCATACCAGCAGCATATAATGTATAAGTCCAATTGTTTTATTCCTATTGTTAGGATGCTCACCGGTTTTTGAGCTCTATATTAAAGAGCGATCTTGATGGCTTTGAAGATTGTCAAGCCAGAAATCACAAGGATAACAACTCACACATTAACAAACCAATGCATGGACTTATGGTTGTCGCTCTTTTTTTTCTGTTTTAGGACAGTCAATTTCTGGAATTGTACGTCAACTTAGTTAATTGAAGTCTTATTATATATATTTTAATACATGTAAATCTCTTATTAGATCGATATTCCATGCGAGATATTTTCCCTAAAATATTATGTGTACCATGAAATCTCGAATTATTATTCTGTTTATTGAGCGATAATGAACACAGGTAAGTAAGGTGCCAACAGTTTTGAGGATAGGGAGTTTTAAGATATAATGTTTTTTGAATGCCTATGTTACTATTTGGAATCTTAAAACAAAACTGAATCACATAGCAAGGAGCAGAGTCATCTTTTTCTAATTTTCACAACAATTTTTATTTCATCTTATCAAATTAATGTATGATCAAGTTTAAGTAATGCTCTTTTTTTTTCTTGGTTTATTTCTGTTGTACTATGTAGCTTCATATGAGAAATTATTCAATATATTTTATATATGCACCCATTTATAATAAATATGATTAATAAGTGAGTTTTATTATTTATAAAATTTATGATTAACATGATGTATTAAATAAATTTCCCCCAATTACAATAGCCTCACAGATTAGATGTTATATAATTTTTTTTAGAATTTTCTAATAAAAAAAGAAAAAATACAAATTTTATTTTGTTTTTTAGACGGATAATGTTTGAATTGATTCTCTAAACAGCTTATTGTGATAATAATATTTTATTAAATTGCAATAACTTCTAAGTAAAAAAATCTAATTCAAACTCTTAAAAACTCGAGATGGAGGCCTCTATTTCTCAAAATGAGAGGTAATGGTTCAGGCATCCAATTTATATGTTTTTCGGGTAAATTCTAATTGGTGATAAGAAAAAGAAAAACAGAGGAAATGCTCTGTTTTTCATATATAGATTGATTTATACATTTAATTAATTAAAATCTAAAATATTAATATTAGTTTATATATTCTATAATATTTTAATAATTATTGTTAAATAATATATTAATTTAAAATAAGATAATATATACACAACGCTAGCCGAAAATAACAAAATCAAGGAAAATATTATCCACCCACAACGATTTCCAAGTGAAATGACGATAGTTAGGAAGCTACACCAAATCAATTCTACACTTAGTAGTCACCAATACCAATACAAGAACCACCGCCCACAGCTACTCGCTGCGCCTTCACAAGGTGGCGCCACTTCCCTCCGACTGCCTGCCTCCATTCTGACTAATATTACCAAAACGCCCTTATATTTTAGTAATATTGCCAATGCAAGGCCCAAGCACCCTTTTTAAGAGCATTTATTGGGCCAAAACACATCATTTCCCCACTTGTGTGTACTCTCTCTCTCTTCCTCTTTGCTCCTCAGGCCCAAAAAGCTCGCCAACGCCAATAGTAAAAGAAAAGGAGAGATAAACAAGAGACACTGGAGTAGCAGTAGGACTAATTATAAGAGTAATAATAGTTGCCATGCCTTGTTCCTCTGGAAGCACTGTAGCTGGCGGTGGTGTTGGCGGAAGCGGAGATGAGAATGGTTCTCTGCGTAGCTTCAAACTGAACGAATCCACTTACTTGGCCTCTCTCATGCAGAAGAAGTAGATTGGAGCCGATCGCTTCATCGAGGCTCATCCCGTGGTATCCTTATCGCTATATGTATATATGTATTTGAAAATTTTCCTTTCTGTATGTTAGTGGGTTCTCTGTTTGGAACCTTTTCTCTTAATTTTCCTCAATAAGGCAATCGTTTTCACGTACGTTCCTAAAACATCCTTCAAGTTCAACACCTTCCTAAATTCGTTATCGCCATTAAAATTATTTTTAGTCAAATTTATCTATTCAAAATATAAGAGGTTCCTCCGTCGCTTTAGTCTCCTCTATTGCCGCGATTCGTTTTTATATTTGACCGAAATTACTCACTCTGTTATTGTTATTTGTTATTTAAAGGTCTATGTTTGGCTTATTTCTTTGCCTGTCTTGGGTTATCCTTCCAGCTGAAGGAGACTCAGCAGTTCCTTTCTCCTTTTTTGTTTGGGATAAACTGCATTCAATGACACATCTCGGATAGTCCCATAGTCTGCCGATTTCCATTAATATCTTTCCCGTCGACGTTGATTTCTCAGCGTCGCGGGTTATTGTGTCCTTATTTTCAAATCTATAATTCTTGTTAGGGATCTTAATTGATCTGCATTGTCTGTTCCCTTCCATATTCCAGCCAGCCATAAGATTTCATTCATTATACAATCTTCATCAATATGAATATTTTAGCACTAACTGTATTGGTGATCTTGATAAATTGCGGCCCGTTGTGCATTTGCACGGCGCAGAAGGCGCCCCAGGTGCAGCGGCTTCTAGTGAATATGACCATGGTTACCAATGCTCCAGCTCTCGGGGCATGTAAGTCTCTCTCTTTCTTAACAGTATTCAATAATAAAGAGATATATTATTTTATTATTGGTATTGGTATTTATCGGGCAATGATTGTTTGTACTTTTTGTTTGCGGTGGTCGCTTTCGTAGTGTGCTTGGATGGAAGTTTGCCTGCGTATCATCTGCATAGAGGTTCCGGCGCTGGAGCAAGCAATTGGATTTTGCAGTTTGAGGTAACTTTCCGTTCTCCATTATAAAAATTAAATCACAGAGATTACGACAAAACAAAGTTGGATTGGAATGGGTCTCGTTTAGAACGTTTAGGTGTCTTTTTGTTCTGATTTCTTGGAAAATTGATACGACGTCGTTGTTTTCTTTGTGTTGTGTCATGCTGCCTTCGTAACTTACGGTTCATCTTTTAAGAGGGGCCTCTGCGGATTCAGATGGTCTGGGATTGGGTCAGGCCCAGTTTAGAACTCTTACTTAATTCATTTCTGGCAGTTCGTAAAAGCATAAATGGCTGTGACTTGCCAGGGGATTTAGATCATAATTTTATAAAGTTTTAGTTCTAAGAAAATAAAGATAAATATTTTCTAAGTTTATTTTTAATAACATATTTATAATATGTTATAAGGTATTGTGTTTTATAACTCGATGAGCGAGTGGAATAATACTAATACTAATACTACTACTACTCTCACAGTATATTTATAATGCTAATTTTAGAATCTAAAATAAAATAATATTGCAAATTATATTATTGAGGATATAATATATGATATTATACTAAAAAGCTCACGTTTTTTTAAGTGATCTTGATTTAAGAATTAAATATAATCTAATAGCCAACTTTTAAATTGTTGAATAAGTTCATTATTATAAATTATTTTACAATTAATTAAAATAAAATAATATTATAAAATCTAATTTTATTGATTTGATCTTGTTGGTTGATTTTTTTTAATGTAGATAATAGTAGTAGTAAAATCCAATCAAATTGTTTTATGGGTTTTTATCTAATAGGAAATATTTTTATTTGGAAAAAGGTTATGTAATGTCATATAAAATCATGTATTTGTATTTATAAAACTCATAATTTTTATGAAATATTATTTTCAGATAAACAATTTTATTTTCAAATTGATAAATTAAAGAAACTTTTTTCTTTAAAATTGTTAAAGTTCTTAATTTTCTTTCAAATAATAAATAAAATTTAAAATTATGAAAACTTATATCTGCTGCAAAAATTCATGTAATAGAGGGAATGCTCATGAACCGATGGACCCTCGGAAAACAGAGAAAAAAAAATGCAAGTCCTAATCAGGGGAATTGCTAGCCTGCTGCGTCAAATTGACTTTGGGCCAAAATAAAGAAAGAGTGGGATAATTGATTGACCATAGCAGACATGTAAAGTGAAAGTTCAGTCTGGTTGGTGGGATCAGAATTTTGAATTATGAACCTTGATTTTTCACTGTTATTCTTCTTGTTAGGGAGGTGGATGGTGTAATGATTTGAAATCATGCTTGGAGAGAGCAAATACACGCCGTGGATCTACACGTTACATGAACAAGCTCGCGACTTTCTCTGGAATTCTAAGCAACGACGCCTCTCTAAATCCAGGTACACATCCTACTTAACCCAATTCAACGGTCATGGAGCACAAAAAAGAAAAACTGTGAAGGTCTTGTCGTTAACCATGTACTGGAGCTCAATGGGTGTTCACTCACCATCATGTTTAGGACATCGTTAAGTACTCTCGAGCCTAGTAGCAGAAAATAGCTACGTGAATTCATTTCCCTGTTTGAGGAAAGGGTACTTGCGGAAATCTAGTGACATGTCCATTTCCTCACACTCTGTTGGCCCTTTCACGTGATGAATAGTTGACGGCCAAGCACGATACAGCTATGGCTTAGTTTTAGCGTCTTATTTTTCAGCTTTTGTCGCTTAC
>CAOGCB010316806.1:0-22013 GCA_948266635.1 Cnidoscolus chayamansa
GTCTACATCACAGAAATAGGACAAGAATCTACGATTGTTAATTACCGAAATGAGGAATTAAATAAAAGGAACACATGACAGTGATGTAACATGATGTCTCACCCATTCACTATCAGATGATATCGATAATCAACAGATAAAAAACAAAGAACATAGAATCGCAATGCACAACAAAAGAATCGAATTCCATTAAAACAAACAAGCAATTTGGGGAAAAGGATACACCAAGTAAAAGCCATGGGCAAAAGCACCAGCCAGCACAGCAGTAAATAGACGGTCCCTTGCAACTGGATTTCTACGCAGCGAGATTCGGACTGAATTGAACACCCAAAAAAATTAAAATGGCTCAAAACCTAAATAAGGAATGAGAAATCGTACAAAAGCAAGCTTACTGAGAGGAAGAATGGGAGCATAGAGGAGAGGAACCCGTAACTGTTGGATCTGTAATACCTATCACGCTTCTGCCGAAGTTTCTGGCAAACATAGAAATGGATCCTCTATTCTTCTCCTTAACCACGATCACTCCTCTTGGAGGGCACTCCCATGTTTGCAAATGCTGATGGTTCTCCATTATGGTGTTTGAGTGGCAACCTTTGATGTTGTAAACTCTTCAAAATTCAAGAGAGTTACTGCCACAATCTCTTGAGGATTCTACTATTGGTTCAGTCCATTCCTTCCTTTTCAAATGTTCCATAAAAGGAAGCTTGACATTTTTGTTTTTAGAAAGGATAAGATTTCAGAGCATTAGTTTCTTGGTGAAGAGATCCCACCAATTCAAGGGATCCCACCAACAAAAATTTACATATTTCAACTATATATATATTAATAATTTTCAATAAAATATGTTTTTAATATATTAGATATGTTATTTTATTAATATAAATATAATAAAAAATTATATAAATAATATCAATTTTTTATATATATAAAAAAACAGTGCATGAATAACATTAAAAAATAGATGCTACTTTTATAGTAAAATAAAATTGATAAAATTAAAATAAATATAATATAATATTTTTAATACAATATCTAAAATCAATTATAAATTAAATAAATGAATAATAAAAATAAAATTTTAAATTTAATTTAAATTATTATGAATAATTTAATTAAAATAAAAAAATCAATAAAAATAGTTAAAAGGATAAATCAAGAATAATATATAAATAAAATTTGAAAGACATCCGCTTATATAATATTACCGCCTAACTTTAATTTATATATTTAAAATATAATAATTTAAGACTAAGACTTTATTGTTATTATAATTAAATATAAAAATATTTTTTTTACTGGAATGAATAAAAATATCATTTTAAAATCATTCAAATTTAGTTTTAACTAATTCAATTAAAATTGAAGAGATATTTGATTTAATTGTTTTATACTCTAAATAATTAAAAAGTTGACAGTTGGTTTGGTTGATAAATTATAAGATATCTATTAACTCTATGGTTAAAGTGGTTTTTAATTCACTATATTTTTTATTTAAATTTTATTACAATTTTAAATTATTTTAATCAATCATATAAACTTATAAGATATAATATAAAAATTATTCAAATAACTAATATATTGATTATGTAACAATCTGTTTTCACGGATCGCTACCGATATTAAAATTATGACCACCTAAAAGTGATCGAAACCATAATAAGCCGTAAATATTAACATAAATATGTTTCATCAACATCAATATAAACATTAACATTAATCTCATGTATATAAAAGACTTTTTGTACAATGTTAACACAAGAAATAAATTTTTAATATAAGTGCTTTACATTATACCTGTACATATGTAGTGGACATAAACGTAAGTATCAAAATTCATAACATAAACATTTAATTAATACATGAGATTTTAAAACATTTTCTTTTATATTTATACATTATAGGGGCAAAACATATATAAAACTACATCATAGTGCCACGTCCGTGCTACTGGTGTTCTCTGGTACGTCCTGCTTACCCGTGAAAAATGAAATTTAGGAATCATGGATGAAATGGGAGGATAGAAAACAGGTGGGCTATTTTGAAATATTTTTGTGAGCAGATATAGAAAACGTATCACAAAACATACTGTTGTGCTTGTGAACCTGCAACATCGTCAAACATTTCACCTAAAGTAGTACTGTCACTAAGATCTCCGGTAAATTTCAGTTGGCATAGCCATCTTCTAGAAACTACCCGAAATATAAATATGCACCTAGAATCTCCTTTTGACGATCTAGGACTTATCATATCATAACACAAACATAGACATCTCTTGAAATGTTCCAATCATCTGGTGTTGCTTTCGAGAGATAGTCCATGGTACATCTCGAAAGACATGCTTAAACGGACAACGTAGAATATATAAAGGACAAATCTAGGAATATCATATATAGCCATCATTAACATAACATATGGGATCATGAGTTGTCCAATATTATCTTTCACATAACATGTAATAAATGTAATGAAATATATATCTTGATCTAATGCAAAACAATCTAGAATAGCCGTGATGTATAAACATGTCATAAAACATTTGTATCTGTATCATAAAAATATTTAGTAAGTATCCACTCACCTGAAAACTTAAGCGTAATTGATGAATCATTCGTTCGTCACTGCTGTTCTTGATTTCTGAGGTATGATCCTGTATTTTGAACTTCAGTTTAGAGACTCAACATAGGCTTAAAAATATATTTAAAATATCCTATAAACCCCTATAGAACATATCATAAACATTACATACTTAATTCAAACAATTTTGGTCAATAATTGTTGGACGAGAGACTTTCGGCAGCATATTCGACGGTAGAAGGTCCCCTTATAGAGACGAAAGTCTCACTTGTGGCAGCAGATTTGACTGTTATAAGTTTCCTTTTCCACCAGGTTCGACGGCCAAAAGTCAAACCTTCAGCTGTCGAAGCTGAACTTCCTCCCTATTCCTGAGTTGTTTCCCAGTTTCGGTTATCTAATATTCTTTAGACCGCCGAACCTAAATTTTAGCAGTGGCCAAAACCTGAGTTCCAACACATTTAACATGCCAAAAACCTGCCAATTCAACTCAATTTCAATTCTCAACATTCATATTCATCAACTACAGACCAACTACCAACATTTTATAACATGCAACATCCATTTTCATTATTTCATGCATTCTACATCAATTTTCCTGAACTTAGCATTTTGATTTCTTTTATTCTTTAATATGAATCTCTTTTTAACTATTCTATCATGCCTTTAACATCTTTTATGCACATTCAAACTTATATATGTTCTTCATTTGATCATTTAGTCCATTTGATTACATTTTTCATTAATTTCTTTCAACTTAATCTAAATTTTCATAATTCCATTTGCTTGAATAATTCTCTTGTGAATTCATCATTAGGAACATTCACTAACCTGGTTTGAAGTCTCTAAACTTGCTGGAGATTCGGATCAACTTCCTTTCTTCAGGTTCTTCCTTTGTTTTTCTTATATTTTTTACTTTGTTTTCTTTAATCATGCTTTTAACTTGTTTTAATTTTCATTTAGCTTCCTCTATATTTTATGGACTTATAATCGGTGAGGTTGAGAGAGGAGAGTGAAGTGAAATTGACAAAATATTCTCATTGGCCGGCTGCCTCCCCTGTTTATAGTGGAGGTAGCAAATATGAGTTCGGCGATTGAACCTGATTTTTCAGATTAGTCATCGTCAAATTTCACTTTAGTCTGTTTACTTTTTTTATTTGTTCATTTTAATCATTACATTTTATATTTTAATCGTTTAACTTTTATAACTTAATATTTTCATCCCTAAATATTATTCCGGCTCAATTTTCGAATATCTCACAAAAATTTAAATCGAAAATTTAGAATTTAATATAAAAAATGTGTCGGCTATTACAGATTTTTATAGGATAAAATGTATATATATATATGTTACGTAGTGTAATATATTTAATTATTTTATATTTATTTCAATAACAAAAAATTATATAATATTATTATTTGTTATTTTATTTAAATTATATATAAGTAATAATTAAAATACATAAATAAATTATAAATTAGCTATTCCTTATCAACTAACGTATATAAATTATAAGTAATAACTATCAATTGTATGCAACATATGAATCTAGGATAATTTTAAATTATTTATACTGAATTACAATAATATTAACCAATTAAATTAGTTTTAAATATAAAAATATTATAAAATTAAAATGGAAAGACTTTATATTTTTAAAATACAAATAAATAGTACCGGACACAGTAATTTTGTTCAGAGTCCATTTTACCACAAACTATTTAATTAATTAAATAAAACCTTAAAAATTACATTATAATTTATAGTTAATTTTTTTAGTTTACGTTAATTTCTAAACATAAATTATAAGTAATTTAAAAAATTATTTTATCTTAAATTTTTTTTTTCATTTAACCTGCATTTTGAAAAATTATATATTTTTACATTTCCTTTTATTTTTTTTTGTTTGAAAACATATATTTTAAAAAATAAAATAAAATGAGTTATTATATAATTAAATAATAAAATGAAATATTATAAATTATATATGAATTTAATTATTGGAAGTGAAAACCTTTTAAATTAAAATGAATTAAGTTCAAAATAATTCTTTTCATTTTGAATAAAAAATAATCAATTAAATTATATTTAAAATAAAAGAATTTTATATGAAGTCACAACGTGCACGTGAAAATCACGTGCTTATAAATTAGTACAAATTAATCGGCAAAAAAAAAAAAAGAAAAAAAGAAAAAGAAAAGGAGAGTAAATAAAATGTATGGTCCAACTGCGCGTAGATCATAAGCTAGAAAGATCGACGGTGAATTGGATATGCACAGCATATCCTCAAACAATTATTAGTACCAAAATCTAATGGCGTAAGAGAGTTGCGTCAACTTAAAGCCACGCTGCAACCTAAAGCTATCTCTTCATATAAAACCCTCTTTCCCTCGTCCCCTTCTCTCTCGCGCTCTCTTCTTCGCTGTTTCCTAGCTCATTTTCGCTCTCTGCTTCAGCTACCTTCATTCAATGGTGCTTTTTAACGTCTTATTTCAAGCTTGTTTGTTAGGGTTTCTTCCAGGTTTTGATCTCGTTTTTTAATCTCGATTTTGTTGTCATTTTAGGCTTTGCCGAATCAACAGACTGTCGACTATCCAAGCTTCAAGCTCGTGATTGTTGGAGATGGAGGCACTGGTAATTTCCTCTCCGTTTCTTTTATTTAATTCGGTTTTATACTGGTGTAATTTTCGTTTTGGATTTGTTATTTGGTTTATTGAGCTAGGTTTTTAAGTTGCATTGGTTCTTTGACTTTCGTTTTAGTATTTCAATGACGATGTTATAGTATTTGTTTAACTTGTTAATTGATGTGTAAATCTAGTTGTGTTTAATTCGTACTTTTGTGTTGATTGAAAATGTTATTAGCTCAGTGATAAATGCTAGGTTGTCTTAACTTTGTTCTCTGTTCTCTTGATCTCGGATGAATAATGCATGTGAGACTATCCCATTTTGATGTTATTCTTTTGAAAACATACATTTCTAAACTCTTTCTGCTTAGAAAAGAAAGAAGTGAATATTTGGAATGAGCTTAGTGTTTTGAGATTTCTGCAGGAAAGACAACATTTGTGAAGAGGCATCTGACAGGAGAGTTCGAGAAGAAATATGAACGTGAGTTTTTCTTTAAAAAGATATAAAATGTTCTGTACGATGGATTTTATTTGATCATTTTATGGTGCTAATTTTCCCACGTTTCTTTGCTCTCTATGTAGCAACTATTGGCGTTGAAGTTCATCCATTGGATTTCTTTACAAATTGTGGACAAATTCGCTTCTACTGCTGGGATACAGCTGGGCAGGAGAAATTTGGTGGTCTCAGAGATGGTTACTAGTAAGTCAATAATGAATGCTTCTTTTATGGATTCAGGATGTCCACATGGAAGTGGGTTGGTTGAGAGTGTATATGCAAAGTTTAAATTGAATCAGTCGTCATTCTAGGAGCACAATGGAGTATGGGGAACCAAAACAAAAATGAAAATCAGATCAGCTAGATATGCACACAAATTCTATCCTGTTATTGCAATAATCATTGCTAGCAATAAAATGCAGTTATTCTTCACAAGTCTTGTTCATGTGATTATATTATTTGCAACTAAAATGATGATTGAGAAACAGTAATTAACTTGATATTGAAATAAAAATGTTATTACTGTTATATCATTGCACTGGTGGGCATGGGTCACAAATAAAGGTTGTGAAGATTATAAGCTTCTGATGCATTGCTATATATTTCACTGTTGTACTAACTCCTAACATTTGGTAACTGTTGTAATTTCATTGGTTGGTTCGCAAGTGAAAGCAGTTAAAAAACTTTTATTGTTAGAATAATACATGTTAGAATTTCTCTTTCTTACTCAATTCCCCAGCATTCCAATGTGCCTAATTGTATTAGTTTATCCTCCTCTCTGTCCTTATTTCATGTGTTTTGATTGGTAGAAGGTTGAAATACGTGTTTGACTTGTAGTTTGTCAATTTTATCTTATTTTTATGGACGTTGTTTTTGGTGGTTTTATAACTCATTTGTCATTGCAATGTGCAGTATCCATGGGCAATGTGCCATCATTATGTTCGATGTTACAGCCCGCTTGACTTACAAGAATGTTCCTACATGGCATCGTGATCTCTGCCGGTATGTAAAGAGTGCAGGGAAAATTCTCATTTCCGTGGTGTGGAAAGCTGGATCCAAGATTTGGAAATTTCCCTTCACAATGAATTCTTTTTTCTTTTATTATTATTAGTGAAACGCACTAAGAAAAAAAAGCGTCTTTAATAACTGTAGCAAAGGCTAAAGATAGCTCTGATTCTAATAATTTGAGACCAAATATGAAGGAGGTGGGAAGCTAAAATAGTTCTCTTGACTTTCACTGTGCTTTATGTGATCTTTAATTGTGAAATTCCTATAATTTCTCTCATCTCAGAGTGTGCGAGAATATACCCATTGTTCTTTGTGGGAACAAGGTTGACGTCAAGAATAGGCAAGTCAAGGCAAAGCAGGTTACTTTTCATAGGAAGAAGAACCTTCAGTACTATGAAATATCTGCCAAGAGCAACTACAATTTCGAGAAACCTTTCTTGTACTTGGCACGCAAACTTGCTGGGTGAGAAGACAATCACAAGCAACAATTCTTAAAGTTGGCATTGAACTTTTTGGGTGGTACTTATGGATTTTCATTATTTCTTTGGTGAGCGCAGGGACCCTAATCTTCACTTTGTTGCAAGTCCTGCACTTGCCCCTCCTGAAGTACAAATTGATTTGGCTGCACAGCAACAGTAAGAACTTTTTCCAATTATTATTTCATTACTTATAAATACTTCATGATGGTATTAGTATTTTTATGGTTTTCTTAAAGGATTGGCAAACTGGTTGAGAGTTTTACCGTTTATATTCTTCCTTTTAAGAAACTTCCAAGACCCTTTTTTTGCAATAAAACGGTCTGCTAGTTTGTTATTTTCATGGCTGATCGTGGTCTTCTTGCTTTTCTTTTTCCAGGCACGAAGCTGAGCTTGCTGCAGCAGCTAGTCAGCCTCTCCCAGATGACGACGACGACACATTTGAATAGAATACTTGACTGCCTGTTGGATTTTCATCTTTTTCTGGTTCTTGGTGTCCATTTTAGAGTGTTATGCTGTCATTTTCAGAAATATTTCATGGGGGAATGGTTTTAGGATAGGGATCGAGATATTGAGAACCATACCATAAACTATAGTACATAGGGTCTTTTTAGTTGTTTGGGTTGTGCATGTCTATGGTAGAGTGAATCTGTTGTTTGGGTTGACTGCGGTGTTAGTATATTGTGCATGTGATTTTCAGTTACAAATTTCTGTTAATTTTTGGAGCTTTAGAATTGTGAAATTTGAGTTATTATTATTCAGAGGCTGTGCGTTTCATGCTATCTCGTGTCATTCTGAGTTATCAAGTTCTTGTTCACTTTAAGCTTATTTAATAAGATAGAGGAGTGACCTGCCGCAATTGACCTTGCCTTGTAAAATGAGTGGAAGAGTGATGATTAAAGATGATGCTTGACAAGCAAATTGGTATTTGTGGGTGGGGAAGTGTTTGGTAATGTTAGGAACATGGTATTCGTGGTCGCTGGAGCTGCACAGCCTCGGCATTGGGGTTGCCATGTCGGTGTCACTTATAAGAATATATGGAAGCAGTTGCTTTTGGAATTGTTTGTGCCGATACTATGTCACCCTATAGATGGAAAATCATAGCTGTCGAACTGGACCCAGCTAGTTGAAGCGGAAAAATTTGGAAAAGGACTCGTGATCGGCTTAACCCTTTATCGTATAGGTTTTCCATTTTCTTCCAGAATAAATATATTTTCGTTTTAAGATATAGATAGTTAATTTTGAGGAATAATTGAAAGATGTTAAGTAAACATTACTGAAACTAACTTGTAAAAAATATGTATTAGTTTCATATACTAAAATAACTTTTTTTTTAAAAATTATAGAAAATTTAAATGTTTATTGAAGTAATATTCAACATCAAACTTAATTTTATATTACATCTATAGCAGTTCTAAGATGGGCTGGGTTTGAAAACTTGGCTGAAATTGTTCAATCCAATCTCCAGGTCTCAAGCTAAGGCAAAGGCTATAAAAGGAGATGACATCGCTGATAATAGGCTTGCTCCTATCTCTGTTAGTTACAGTACTTACAAGTGAAATTAGGTGCTGTATTTGGCGCAGCAATTGAACTAAGCTTAGCACATGGCTCTCCCAAAACAAGTGGATGTCTATTCCACGCAATTGCAAAGTGGAGAAAATGGAACTGGTGACTACAGCAATTGAAAATTGAAAGATACTGGACTCATGAGTAATTATTTTGAATGTGTTTGGTGTTCATGAAAACAGTGGATATTGCACTCATGTCATTTGAGAATGAAAGGTACATTGAAAAAATATCTTTTGGACTTCAGCTCTGGTATTCACTATTTATCTATGGATGCGAACCACTCTACAATTCAGGTGATCTGCGCCTGATCCAGTTTCCTAGTCTTCTATGTCCCAACTCTTAACACACCAGAGGTAAAATGGTACGTACTTGTGGGGGATTGATCAATAGAAATGGACAAACCGACAAAGCTAGCTTCCTAAATCTGAGGCAATTTTGACCATTACATAACTTGATAACTAAATGGAAAATTATGATCTTTGGGAATCAGTTAATTGCAGTAGACAATAAAACAAATGGTACTTTTAGAGGGTGTGTTATTGGTACAATTACTGACATAATTATGAGACTGAATTACCTAGGTTGTCTTATCTTTAGATGGGCGAAAGGCAAAAACATCATGAATTGACAAAAAATTTTTGTAGCTCTATCATCACATGTGAAATGCACATGAAATAAGTACAGCAACTCACACATATGATCACACAACCCACTTGCCTGTGTCTGAGGAACCGGATGTGCAGCCCCCTGGTCATGACCTTACCTAGCCTCGGTAGCCCCCTACCGCTCTCCCTCCTCATTGTGCCAATGGAGTTGTCTCTATCGGTGTCGGTTCGAACCACACCCAAGAGGCCTATATGGCAGTCACTGTGGCAATATGGACACTGTTCATCCCCATCAGGCATCCACATCATTCCAACCAAGAGTGGGGTTCATCAAAGCTGGTCTTAGCCCTTGCCAGCATGTCTACACAATGTGGGGTGACCTTCAAAGGACACTGTCCAAATTTTCAGGGGCTAATTACCCTAATAAGGACTCATATTGGGCAAAGGTAATTTTAGCTCCAGATGCAACAGAGGGTGGGTTTCGTTGTCGGTGGGTGGTCGGGCTTTCTGCTTGGGCTAATAGTGCTCTACCTCCTCATCCTCCTTCCTTCCTTCCAAAATCCCCATCTTTTCAAAAGTCAGCTTCTATTGCTATTATCCTGAAAGGGGGCTCTCCTTGCTATGCCATTGCTGTCTAGATTCTTTTTGGTGAATAGCCTATTCTCTCTCTCTCTCTCTCCCCCTTCTTTAATCTTTTTCCCCTCTTATTATAATATCTCTCTGTATGTATATATGTAAATATTTTGTTCAATGTCTTCAAATTTTGTTATATCTATACATGATGATGCATTTTCCTACAGTACCTGTCATGACATGAGGCAATCAAAATGGAACAGCTATATATAACAAAACAACAAAAGCTTATAGCTACTCAATTTCTTTTCTTTTGAAAATTGAACACTTTCTTCTGCATCTTTTCTTCTTTCAAAGAGATGGGTATGTGTTTTTCCTGTCAGGAAATTAAATAAGTGGGGAGGAAAGAGCACTAATTAAAGATTGCGACTGATCATAAGGTGGCCCATCTTGTGAAGATACGAAATTCATTCTCGTTCATATGATATTTACATGTATGTGTATATATATATATATAAGTCTCTTTTTTTTTTTCCAAAAAAAATTTTGAATAAGGGAAGGTCCTGCATGTCCTCATGGTAGGGTAAGGTATGATGAGATTTAAAAAAAAAAAAAAAAAGAAAAAGAACCATGTAGGTCTGGATTCATGTAAGCTTGGAACAGGACAGGTTCTGTAATAGAAGCATGTGCTTACGCAGAACCGGGACAGGCATAAATTAGGATAGGAAGCAACTGTCATTGTCTATCCCATATTGCAATGTATTGGTTTGATACAAACCATGAGAATAGGGAAACCTGAATTTATTGCTACCGACTGGAACCTTCAATACTTGTTCTATATCTCTCTCCCTGCCTGCTTGTTATGATCTGGATTCTATTGCTTTTAACTCATATCACTTGAAAGCTCAATGTCCTTTGTCCTCTTTTACATAATTTTCCCTTCTGTTTTTACCATTTTCATTCATTTTATGCACTGTGAAGTAGATCATATATGCTCTTTTAATGTTTGTCATATGAGGCCTTTCCTTGAATGTTATTTATTACTTGTGATGAAACCAGGACAGTATCAAAGAGCTTGGAGGAATTTGGGATATTTCTGCCATTTGATGAATGAGGCAAAGTTCCTATTGACATTTGCATGTACTGGAAGGAAGCAGGATTTTTGAAAAGATTTGGAACACAAAAATCCAGCTAATAAATTAAAAGCTGGAACAATGATTATAATTTAATAAATACAGATGACAGCTCCGAGTTAATATTGTGCTTTTTTCTACATGATGTCTGTCTAAATTATCAGCCTGTCATTCCTTGGATTGACATTCCATTTCCATTCAAAATAGGCAGAATTTTGAGAACTCTGAACAGAAAATTCAATCATATCAAATGTTCCCTCTGAAAAGAAATGATGGCTTGATCCATTTAGTCTCACAAAAATTTCTGGGTCACTGCCATGTGTCCTCCCAACTTCCTTTTAACTTGTTTCTCACACCATTATTAGTGTATGGGAAGGAATTTATGGCTAGTTGGAAGGACAAGAACAAGCAACAAGATTGCCAGACTGAACAGAGTTGCCCCAGATTTAGACAAAGCGGGCTTCCAATTTTTTCCTCCTTTAATTGCTTCCCAACTAACATTTCTCTCCGCACCCCCTTTTATTTTTGTCTATTTCTTCTGAAATCGATCTTGCTCATGTTAATCCACTTTAAAAGTCCTTAATTCAAAACCTTGAAATTCAAATTTTAAGCATTAGGAATTTCACAAGGACTTGTACTGCTGATGATGACCAATTAGTCACCTTCACTGTTGTGATAATAACATATTTATATCACCCTATGTTATAGCATACCTACTTCCCAAAACCCAAAAGGATATTCCATTTTTTCAAAGAATCACATCATCATCTGAAAAACCCTTCAAGAAATAATCATGATTCAGATGACCATCTTGTCAACTCTAGTAATGAACACATATCCAGTATATAATTTATAGAAACGTTTGCAGTGGGAAGGCAGGCAGTGAAAGACGCAGAAGAAGCTAAAGAGATAGAAAATAAAGAAAAGAAGTAAAAGACAAAAAGAGGAGGAAGAAGAGAGTGGTGGGTGTTGGTAGAGACGAAGAATCAAAGCAAATTACAGAGAGTGAATAAATTAAATGAAAAAAGGCAAGGAGAGAGAGTAAATGTGAATAAAATCCAAGTAGAGAAAAGACATGGGCGTTGGAGAGAGAGACAGAGATGGACAAGGATGGTTTTAAAGAGACAAAACATATAGCATGAAATGTAGTACCCTGTGTTTAGTTTCCTATACATGTAATAAAAAATAATAATAATAATAAAACAGTAACAAAATAGATACTACAAAAGAAGTGATATATTATTTTAACGTCGTAAAAACAAGAAAGAAAAAGAAAAAGGAAATCTTGGGAAGCTAATAAAAATATATATAGTGAGAAAAGTGAAAACACTTAGCCCTCGATTCACGAGGGATGGAGTAAAGTACGGAGTATTGTGGAGTGTGGATTCTTATATCACTAACAGAGGCAGAGGTTGTTATCTCTGTACAGAGAGTCTCTCATCATCTACTGTTTCTGTTTCTGTTTTTGTTTTTGTTTCTTTCTTTTCTTTTTCTTTTCTTTTTAATGTTGTTGTTTAATGAAATGAGGCATGTGATTTTCTATGTGTGTTTCCATATATACCCTTTGTCAGCTTTGTTTGCTTATCAAGATTAAATTCACCCAATCAATCTTCACTTTAGAAGTTGGAAACTCATGACTCCATCATTACTTTCAGTTATTCATTCTTATCATTGCACCTCTTTCTTTCTTTTTTATTTTTTTTTCATTTTTCATATTTTCTTTCTTGTTTTTAGCTTAACTAATTGCATATGAGAGAAACAATTAAAGCTGATCCAAACATAGCCCAGAAATACCCATCTTGGAAAAGAAATTAAGCAAAAAAAATAATAATAAAAGAAAAAGAAAAGGATGGTGGAGGGAGCAGACGGCAGAAAGCAGAAGGCAGAAGCAGAAGCAAGACAGCAAGTAGGCAGCCTTTGAGTTGATGGAACGAAGAGGCAGAGGCAGAGGCTGTATCTGTGATCTGTATGCATGAGGACAAGAAAGGAAGGAAAACCAAATGATTGGATGACACGTGGCAAAAGTTGATTTGACAGGGGCTGAAGGGTGGATTTCTATGGATCAAAGTGTGTAAAGTCACACGACACCGTTGATTGCGTGGACGAAAACTTTCCTTCATATTTTTTTTCTTTTTCTTTTTCTGTTATTATTATTCTCTGTCGTCAACGCATAACAATATTTCGTTATCTCATTTTTCTTTTTTTTTTATTATTAATAGTAAATTTATCTGATTTATTTCTTGCCAATCGATTCTCTTGCATCACTGATGTTACCACTCAAGGAAAAAGAAAGATTTCAGTATCATAATCTATTTTTTGTACTTTTGTTTTTTTGTTCTTATTATATTTCTTTCTTTTTTACTTTTTACTAAATTAAATATGATAATTTTTTTTAAAATAAAAAACTGGAAAATACTCAAATGGAAGAGCAACGATGAACACATATATTTAAAAAAAAAAAATGAAGAAGTCAACAAGAAAAAGAGGATATTTCAATGATTTGTGAGAATATATAAAAGACAAATAGAGTAGAATCATGGAAAGCATGCGCAAAGCGCATGCTCTTAAGGTGATGTAATTGAGCCAATTGAATTATACAATAAATATAAAAGGGCATGATTACGTAGATGAAAAATGACTCAAATTCAAAATGGATTTGGCAATTGAGTAGCAATACAAATGATCTTATTTCTCTTTCTATCTTTGATGATCATCAACTTGTCAAAAGGAAAGTTCCTTTTGGGTAAAAAATCATTTGCTTCTTGGTGGGTTTAATTTATTTAGGGATGTGAGATTAATCACAACATATAAGATATGGTTATGTTGGTGGGGAGGGATTTGCTACCAAATCATATCTGCATATCCCTTCTTTTGCTCTCTTTAATCACTTCCAATCTCTCTATTATATATATATATATATAGATGCACTGAGCATAAGGATTCCAATTATTGTCAATTATTTTCATGGCATATGAGTCCAGGTTTATGATTGATTCTCAATAATTTGCTTCATATGCTTGTCACATTCTCATTCGTTTATTTTATATTTAGATTTATTCTTTATTTTATTATATTTATAAGATGTAAATGGGGAAAAGAGGTGATGATGGTCGAAAAAAATATTCTTGACCTTTTGTAGTACAAAACTATGAAAGCAAAATTACATATAAGAGAATTGAAATTATTCTAAGATAGAAAACCCTAAATAAAGAGCAATGAATGCATCTGCTACCCCAAATTTCAAAAACTGACAAATTATATACGTACCCAGCAGGAGTGCAACTGCTTGGCTGCAGGCAACTTTTATGTATTTTCATTTCTTCATCTTTTTAATTCAAAAAAAAAAAAAAGAGTCCAAACAAAAACAAAAATTAAATAAATAAAATAAATAGAACAGTGCAAGCAAACGTACCTCATCATCTGCAGGCTTTTCCTGGTTGGACTAATTTGATCATTTTCGAAAACTCCATGGCTTGTTTAAGTGATTGCATATTCTAGTTTGTCCTTTTGTCTTTTTGATTTGCAGAGAAATATATATATATAAGTTGTAAAAACTGTGATTCCCTATTTTTCCCTTTTTAAAGTTTCTTTTGCATCAGCCATCCATCTAACTAAAGTTAGACAGTGAACAGCATTCAAAGGACGCATTCAGATCTTCCTTGAAATCTTCAATTGGATGCACATAAACATTTTTCTCTCACACGTCTCTTCATTGGCTCAGCCTGCGTTTAATCAAAACACTTAACCAGCAATTCGAGTTGCACAAATCCCATTTGAGATTTAGCAAAGCACTAATGGAACGTGAATGGTATTCACCCATTTTAAAAGCTACTACAACCATTTGAGAAGTGATATAAATTTGTAGGACCCAAGAGGGGCACATGGCCCCGAAGTGTCTTGTGTCTATTAAGACAAGATTAAGGAAGTTGGCCTTGCGTGGGGGCACCATTGTTGGATTAAGTTGAGCATATTTCCCTACCTAAACCACAGAAAGAAACCCTAAAATGGACAGCCTTGTTCCCATGTGCACAAATTTAAGAGCAACATTCCAAAATAACAACCCCCTTTGTGCCCCCTCTCTCCCTTTCTATGCCCTTCTCAATTCAATCTTTTCGGGAACAAGTTAGGAGCCATTGCACTTCCTTCCTACATATCCCTTTTCTTTCCCTTTCCTTTTCCCACTTTAATTAATTTTTCATCTCCCCTTCATTCTGATGGAAACGTTCTCAAATCTTCATTCGCTCATTATTAATTGTAGGACATGTTTATGAATTTACACGTATAAAATAATGAATTACAACATATTTAAGAACAAAGAATGATCGTCTCATCAGATAATTAGTAATAATGATTTAGATGAAGACAATTTCATATATTAGACTGAATAATAATTTCTCTAGGATATTACTTACTAGTTACATCACTTCTTTAAAATTCTCAAAAGATTTAAGGATTTCTGTAACAATTAACCCTATAATTTAAAGGCAAAAGTAGACCTTTTTTACTTTGGTATTGAAGTTTCTCCTGCTCTTGAATGGGCTGTAGCTCAGCATTCCAAAATCCTTTGCTCCTATCCTTTATGACCTCTACACTTAATTTGCTCATCCTCAACATATATAATCATTCCATGATGATTATATATTAAGAATGATGAGACTCAATAATATTTGAAGCATCATCATCATCTATGAGTATATTTTCTTGTGAATATGTGGGGACAATGTTGTATATTATAATAAGGAAATTGACCCATTAGAGGAGAGGATATATCCTGAGCATAAAAATATAAGGTTCACATGTGAGTTGAATTTGGTTTTGTCTTTGCTCTTGTGGGTTTATGTTAATTAAGTGGATCAATGCACTATTTCATGCGTGAGTATAATTGTAGTTGATTACATAGATTAATTTAGGCTTAGTTGAATGGGCCAAATGAAACTAAATATTTGTAATTATGTGTGAGTTGACAGATTAAAAAAAAGAAGAAGAAGAAGAAGAAACTGGGTAGTTTCTAAATTGTCTGATTAGATTGAGAAATGGTATTAATGATGAACACTAAGGTAATGGAAAAGTTGAAAATGGTACCTACATATATGTTTTCAAATTGAAAAGGAAATAGAAGATCAAAGGGGCCACTTAAGGGACATAGTAACGTCTCACTAGAAAGGAGCCAAACCCCATTTTCAATTATACTTCAACTGTCTTTGCCTTCCCCTTCTTCTCTTGAAACTTTTTGTTTTTTAATTGGAAAAAAAGAAAAAAGAACTTGAGATCATATATATGTATTATCTAAGATAATAATTATATATTACACCTCATGCTTCTCTGTTATATCCTCCAATCATGCCTTGAATTTGGAAAATTTTGCATCTAAGTGACAAGAGCCTCTTCTCAGATAGTATATAGGATTATGGCACTGAAGGAAGTAACTCTTTTTCTTTTATTGAAAAATGGGATTTTCGAACCAGAATGTCTAAATGTGTAATAAAAAAAGAAATAATTTTGGAATTTTTCAAGATGAGCACATCCCAATAAATTAGAATGTCCCATCTTGCATATGTGAATTAAATTTTTTTTATATATATATATAAATTAAATTATCTTTTAAAGAAAAACAAGAATTTTCATTTTCTCCGAGAGAAACCGAACCCCTTGAAAAAAGGCTAAAAATGAATAAATAAATCAAAGGGATATAATAATACTAATAGAAAAGGACAAGGGTAACATTGTCTTTTTATTTTTAAAGGAAAAAAAAGAAGAGAAGAAAGAAATAAAGAAATAATCCTCATCGTTGACCCTTAAGAATTCCAATGGCGGCCCCTACGCCGTTGGCCTTGCTTTCCTTTGGCTTTGGCTTGCCCTTCTCTCTCTCTCTCTCTCTCTTGCTCGAGCTGTATTAAAAAGCCAACACACACTCTCTAACAAGTAAACCAACATAAGCGAAAAAACAAGGAGAAAAAGTGGGAAAGAGAAAGAGAAGATAAGAAGCAAAAACAGAAAAGGCTGCTCCAGTACTGATCTTAAGGAAGGAGAAGAGAAGAGAGGGTGTGTGCTAGCTAGCTAGCTCTATCTGTATCTAAGGAAAAGCTCTCTATCTTTTAACATGGAGAAGCTCTTCTTTTTCTACTGGCTTAAGCTGCTTGCCATCTCTTTCTTTCTGTTAGTTTTGGTTTTAAAGATTGTAGTTTTGCTTTGGTGGAGACCCAGAAGAATTGAAGACCATTTCTCCAAACAAGGAATCAGAGGCCCTCCTTATCGCTTCTTCATAGGCAATGTGAAAGAACTTATGGAGATGATGTTAAAGGCTTCTTCTCAGCCTATGCCTTTCTCCCACAACATACTTCCTAGAGTTCTTTCCTTCTACCATCACTGGAAGAAAATCTATGGTACTTGTCCAGTTTTTGTTCTCTTTCAGGTTTTTAATATTTCTTTTTCTTCTTTTTAAAAGGCCAATGAGCACCTGTGTTCAATTTTTTAGTCCACTTCTTGTGGGTGGTGGTGGCATTGATCATGTAGAGATATGGTTTTTGTTCGAGTGTTTTTCTTTTTTGAGTACCCAATGAATGTATTTTTAATGTGGTTTTTGAACCGTGTCTTGAGTCTTGATAATTGTTAAAGCTGTGAGATGGTGCTTCTGTTATGATGTGTTTAATTCCTTTGTGATCCATCCTCCAAAATTTGTGACTTTTAAAAGGCTTGTTTTCTGAGTTCAGGTACTTCTTTTTAAAACTTTTCAGCCTTTTTCTGTTCTTGGATGCTTGATGTTGAAGTTGAGTTTGGACTGTTCCACTTCTTGTTTTCTTCTTTTCCTTCTTTCTTGTTTTTCTCTTTCCCTCTGCCTACCTCCTCCTTCCTTCTATAGCCAGCTAGCTTAATAACCCAGATTATCATTTTAAATAAAATTGAAACTTTTTCTTGTTCTTCTTCTTCCTTTTCCTCATACAAAAAACCAACCAAAAAAAGTGGGGTATGTGCTTTGTATGTTTTGGAGCTATCGTTTGGTTTCTGCTTTCCATGTCCACTTGCCGTTGTTTGATGGGGTAATCTTTGTATTCTGATAATGAATTTGTATATTGTGTTTTCTAGCTGCATAGTTCCAGTTGTCTTCTTTCTACTCTCTTTTGTTTTTGCTCTCTGTCTTCTGTAGGGTCCTACACTATATATCCATGCTCTCTGGATTAATGGTTGCCATGTTTCCTGCTCATTCCTCTTTTTGCTATCTCGATACTAACTACTTCAGACTTCCTATTTGGTGCAATTACTTGCTTTCTTTTGTTTCTTTGTGCCTTGTTTTCTCTCTCTCTCTCTCTCTCTCTCTCTCTCTTTAATCCTCCCTCTCCACAGATTAAATTATTTACATACTGTGGCTCATCATCTTATTTCAGGTGCAACATTTCTAGTGTGGTTCGGACCCACTGTTCGGCTCACTGTCTCCGATCCAGACCTCATCCGAGAAATCTTCTCTACCAAGTCTGAATTCTATGAAAAGATTGAAGCTCACCCTCTAGTTAAACAGCTTGAAGGTGATGGACTCCTCAGTCTCAAGGGTGAAAAATGGGCTCACCATAGGAAAATCATCACTCCGACTTTCCACATGGAAAATCTCAAAGTAATTACTTCTTAATATATATATATAATTTCATGCCTTCTTTTCCTTTTTTAAATTATCTTAAATATATATACATATTTTCCCCCTAGATGCTAGTGCCTGTGGTGTCAAAGAGTGTGATGGATATGTTAGAGCAGTGGTCAACATTAATGTCGAACTCTGACGAGGTTGAAATTGAAGTTTCTGAGTGGTTCCAAACATTAACAGAAGATGTCATTACAAGAACTGCATTTGGTAGCAGCTACGAAGATGGTAAGGCAATTTTCCGTTTGCAGGCGCAGCAAATGCTGCTGGCTGCCGAGGCTTTCCAGAAGGTTTTTATCCCTGGTTATAGGTAATTAATTAATCATTAATCAAACAGAATGTTCATAAATACAGATTTTATGATGCAATTTTTTAAAAATTTATTTTTAATTGTTTTAAAATGAAGGTTCTTTCCCACCAAACGAAACATGAATTCCTGGAAATTGGACAAGGAAACCAAGAAATCTCTTATGAAACTGATAGATCGGAGGAGGGAAAGTTCGAACAAAACAATGCAAGAAGTGAAATATCCGAAAGATTTGTTAGGATTAATGATCGAAGCCTCGTATTCAAGCCCAAATGTGACTGTTAATGACATAGTTGAAGAGTGCAAGAGCTTTTTCTTTGCGGGCAAACAGACCACATCCAATTTGCTGACGTGGACGACTGTCCTACTAGCAATGCACCCACAGTGGCAGGTGCAAGCACGTGAGGAGGTGCTGAGAGTTTGTGGATCACGTGACATACCCACCAAAGATGATGTTGCACAGCTTAAGACGGTAAAGCAGCATCCCTCCCCTCTTCATATTATGACAAAAATCTTGTTTTGTCTCTTTGTTTCATTGCTTTCTCTCTCTCTCAAGAAAACAAAATCAAGAAAACTGCCACCTTTACCTTTTGCTTCCTCTTTCTCCTACTTCTCCCTACCTGTATTTTATATTAAGGGTATTTTAGTCAGATGAGAAATTTTAACATCTATCTTATTTTATTAACTGGGGTGATGATCTGGTATGCAGCTGAGCATTATTCTGAATGAATCCCTACGATTATATCCACCAACAATCGCGACGATCCGACGGTCAAGAACGGATGTAGAGCTGGGGGGCTACAAGATCCCACGTGGGACCGAGCTTTTGATACCAATCTTGGCCGTTCATCATGATCAGAGCATATGGGGAAATGACGCAAATGAGTTCAATCCAGGGCGTTTTAGAGAGGGTGTGGCGAGGGCAGCGAAGCATTCAGTAGGCTTCATACCATTTGGGCTTGGAGTGAGAACATGCATTGGCCAAAATCTAGCAATTTTGCAAGCAAAACTGACCCTTGCCATTATACTACAACGCTTCTCCTTCAGAGTGGCCCCTACCTACCAACACGCACCCACAGTACTCATGCTTCTATACCCACAATATGGTGCACCCATAATTTTTAAGAGGCTAGCCAATCCCAATGACCCATCAACTTAAAAGACCAAAAATGACCCACGAACCCCTATAGATATTTGTCTGTGAGAGTGCATGAGTGACCACCCACCCCCCGCCCCCAAAAAAAAAAAAAAAAGAACCTTTGCTGGGTTTGAAATTTTATATAACCTTGAAGTGATTTTACATATGTAGCCCCATCATCATCTTCAATCCTTTGCTATTCTAACCAACCCTCCATGCCCATGGTTTTTTTACCAACACATTTTACCCTGGCATGCCTGTAATTCCATGGTTTTCACCAAAGTGTTTACCTTGGCATTTGATGAGTTTGATTTAGACTACGATTTTTGGTACATTTTGCTAACAACTAGGTAGCTCAATTTCCTCTCTCTCTCTCTATCTCATCTCTTGTACGTAATGTATATTTGCACGCAATTCTCAATACAGTTTTGTAATATGACGCTTGTTGTTTATTTATTTATATATATATATATGAGTCCCTTGTTCTCTAAAATCCCCCTAACTTTAGTATGTTACGTAAAGGCCTAACACATCCAATTGGGTGTATCTATTCAATTTCAAAGTTCAATCCAATGTGCTTTCTCTTGTGGAAAAAAACACTTGAAATGACTATGCATCAATATCATACATTTTCTAAGGATGTTAGGATTTGAATCTCCTTCTGCTCTATCTATATTATTACGAAATTGTCATTTATTTGTTTTTTTAGACCACCCCACCCATCTTATCATCCAATCATGTTAAAATATTATTATTAAACACCTAACCCAATAATTGTATTACCATTTTGGAATTATTATACTGAAAAATTATTCCTCAATACTATACTTAATTCCTATTTTATTATTTTTATTCTTAAAATTGAGTGTGATTATTAATTAAACGGACTAATTTATATTGTAAATAAGTATATTATAAAGATTTATTTTTTTTCTATATAAAAATAAGAGAGATTAATTTATTTATTTATTATAAATTATTTAAAGATAATCAGAAAAAAAATGTGCATGTTGATGTAAGTTTATATTAAAAAATATATATATATATATATATAGAAAATTTATGTTATTTAATTTATGTGAAAAGCAATAAAGAATATATGGGGACTCAAAATGATAATAGAGACCATATATTATAGATTTTAATGGATCTTCTTCTTAGCAAAAATCAATTGATGATAGCTATGGCCTATGGGTAGCAGACCACCCTATGGAAACTTACATAAAACTCACAAATACCAATGCCAAAAAGCACATTAAAATTTGTCTCTTCATTTATTATTACGTTAAAATAATTTTGGAGGTAATGGCTAACAGTTAAGATTGCGAAACCCAATACAAGTTTTTGCTAGCTTTTTAAGCTGCTGCTGCTTCTTCTTCTTCTTCTTCCTCTTCTTCATGTTCAAGTTATATAATTCTTAGTGCATTGAACTGCGCCTCCTTCATTCTATTACCGACATATGGAACATGGATTACTTCCTCTTTTCGCTAAGACAGCATCAAATTTCTGGAAAAAAAAAAAAAAAACCATTGTTCCGGACCTGTCAGATCTATCTGCCATAAAATATTCAGCTTAATATGATCAATGGATGGACTCAAATTTCATTCTTGATAAAGATATTATATTGTAAGACATACGTAGCTATTAGTTTTTGAAAATAGAGATAAATAAAGTGAAAAATAAATAAAAAAGAATGAGAAACTTCAAAACTGCAGAGACAATGTATATCTTGTATTGCTATACCTGCATAGTTTAATTAATAAATTCATTTTGTTTTAATTAGTAATTCCGAGATGTGATTAATATATATTTATCAAACACGTACGAAACTTCCTTGGAGAATAAATAACAATATATATATATTGTTACCTTTTAATGTTAT
>CAOGCB010316994.1:0-18145 GCA_948266635.1 Cnidoscolus chayamansa
GGACGCCTCCAGTTTAATTTCCATTAGTATCATGAATTATTTTTGACCGTATGTTTGAAATTAAATGGTGGTGATTGGATGTCAGATTGAGAACGGAAGGCCGAAGAATGGAATATTTGCGTGGCGTCATTCAATTGGTAATGTAGAGGGATATGCAAATCAGTGGAGAGAATGAAGCAAGTACACAATTCTCGTGGGGAAGGAGAAGGCCGTGTTTGGAATGTTTTGGGTTAAAAGAAACCCAAATTGAATACATGAATTCAAGCATGAAGAAATATTGAATTGATGAAAAAATAAAAAATGTTCCTCAGAAAACAAAATAAAGTAGCTAAACAATCACAAACAGCTGGCACATATGAGTCTAAGATGGAGGAGCTGCCTGTGACTGCGCCTGCATATCGGTTTGGTAATCGGGAAGGATAGGATTGTCATCGAAGTCTGTAAAAAAAGACCAAAAATCCTGCTCGGTGGGTTGCATCTCAAAAGATTCCAGCATAGTTTCAGTCATATCAGGAATATAGCTGGAATCAGCTATCATTGCTTGGGCGTCTTGCTGAACATCAACAAGGGTATTATCTGGAACTTGAGAAGGCGAACATGGATACTGTTGGATTGGCATTGCATCAGATAGGACAAAGTCACCAAGAGTGTCTGGAGAATCGACATTGTTTTGAACTGCTAGATCATCAGTATCATCTAACTCTTCAGGATTTGAAAGTCGATTTCTGATATTATTGCCTTTCCATTCTTTCTTATATATTCTGCACAGAACCCAATCATCCAACTGGAATAGAAAAAAGAAAAGAATGAATCAAATATAATAAAGAAAAAGAATTAATATTAATCAACAAGTCGTAAGAGATTAATTACGTACCCTCATATCAGTTTCACTTGTTTTGATTCGTGGAGCAGCATCACTGATCCTATATTCATGCATAATCCAATTGGTTTTGTGAAATTTATCAGTGCCCTTTCCTTCGTAGTAAACAAGCGCCTTCCTATACCCTACCACAGCATTCTTATACTTGATAGGTTTATCAGCTCCAGTTGCCTTCCAGTATCCTCCACCGGCTGCACGCTTTGGTCTACTTCCATTTTTGTACTTCTTCTCCCTTGGTGTAAAGAAATACCATTCTTTATCCCCATAATGCTCAAACATCTCTGTATCATTCAACCAACGCAATCTTAATATATACACAGTATATATAGTTGGTAAAAGAAGGAGGTTCTGTTAAGAATAATAAACCTGCAAGTTTATCTGGCTTCTTGGCATAAAGGTTAACGTCCATGATCTTGTGTTTAGGCATGGGGCGATTATTGACCTTGTTCTTCAAGTAATGAACGACGAGCTCTTCATCAAGAGGGCAAAACCTGATCCCAGGTGGAAAGGAATTAAGATAAGGAATATCAAGAGCGGTCCTTCTGTTGTTTTCATCGAAAAGCTGTTTATCTCGTTGCTCATGATCAGAAGAACAATAAACTGAGGGATCCATGGTTACTCTTTCACAGAATTTTAGAGGCACAAGTCTTCGATCTCAATCTCTCTTCTACCCTTCGTTTAATTCTTTCTGAAAACTGACTCTTTATATATATATATATATATATATATATATGTAGATAAGATAGACTTGTTTAATTCAAAATCTGCAGATAGATTTTTTATGTTTTAATTTTAATTTTAATTTATTATCTTAATATTTAAAATTAAAATTCGGAATTTAATCACATCTAATAGGTTCAAATTTTGAATAAGAAATTTGAATTCTTTTTTTTTTTGTTTGATAGGATAATGTAACAAAAAAATTTACCCATAAATAAATTTAGCTTAATTTGTAATAGCTCAATATTGTTTGTGAATTAAAAATTGACAAAATATATTTTGCTTAATATTAATAAAATTTAAAATTTTTATTCTATTAGTACAAGAAAATTAAAAATATAGATCCGATATTTAATTATTGGTAAATAATATGTAATTTAAATAGTTAATAAATAATCGATAATTTAAATTTTAGTAATACGGAGTAAATAGTCAATAATCTAATTTATTTAAAAAATTTATAGATGAAAATATTTATAATCTATGTGAGGAGGATGGAGAACAATGTAATAGACAAAAATTAATATGTTTTTTTTTTTGTATTATTATAATTAAGGATTAAATTCATTTTTTCAATTAAAATTTTATTAATATAATCCAAAAATATATATAGAGTATTCAATCTAATTCATATTAAATGGTGAATCTAATACACTTAATTTAAAACTCAAAAATATTATATAAAAAAAAATTTGAAGAAATATAAGGTAAAAGAAAAATTAGCTAAAAATAAAGATAGGGTTCAAAAATATTTAGGATTATAAATGAATTAACTTGTTTATGAGATATTCAATGCTTGCCTCGATTTATTTTTTTAATGAGCTATTTCGAGCATAATTTTTATTTTTTATTTAATAAATAATTTTAATTTTAATTTACAGAAATTTAAAAATTTTATTTATTTATAAGCTTATTAGCTAATTTTAGTATTAAAATTGTTATTTTTAAGCTAAATATTAAAGATGAGTTTTTTTAAAAGAAATTTATTATTTTTAAATTAAAAATTTTTAATATTATAAATAAGACAAACTTTTACTAGAAACTCATAGTGCCCATATCTCATTTTAAATATAGTCTTGGATTCATAACCTTTCGTAATTTGCAATTGATGATAATATGATCTCATATCTATTTTGGAGAAGTTGTTTGCTTCTACTACTAATCAAGCAAATCATCACTTCAAGGTAAAGGGTATTCATTTCTCGTATTTACTTTATTTAACTGTTTGTAATCTCTACACAATCTCTTATCTTCCTGTCTTGTATCGATACCATTACTTTTCTTGAAATCTATTATTGTCGTCCTATAAGGTGAAATAGAGGTAGGCTTGACGCCCATCACCAATTTAATCTCAATCAATATTTCTCAGTTAGGCGACTATCCTGTAAAGTTCTCAGGAAAACTTTAGGGTACTCTTACATTTACCGCCACTTACAGTCATTCTTTAACACTTTAATATACATAATTTATATGGCAACCTTTGTGAATGGGTTTGAGATGAGATTTTAAAAGTTTCAAGTTTTGCAGGAAATGGGTTACAGTTACTATGAATGTATGATATGGTGTTTATGTTGTGTTTAGATAGTTTTTTATGATGTTGTTAAGTTGGAATATTGTGAAACATGTTTTAGAATGTGTTTTTGAGGTTAGAAATGAGTTTAATAGGTTCTGGAAATTGAAAATGGTAAGGAACTGTGTTTTAACCTTCTAGAAAAAATTCAGTTTCCGGTAGTCGAAATAGTAGTTCAGCCACTGAAAACAAAGCTTCTTACCAAGTCATGGTAGTCAAATGCTACTACCAAGGCATTTCTTAGTTCGGTAAACATATATTTTGACTTGAAATAATAATATAAAATAATTAAAGGATGTTACCAAGTCATCATTTGACCAAGGTCAAAGAACGATAGCTTAGTAATAAAAAAATGAGTCATGACATCATTCAATTAGAGCTATAATTCAATGATAAGAATATAAATAAGTTATTGCTCGATAAAAAGGTTACATATTGTTTTTAAGAGAGAATGATTTTGTATCACTTGAATAAGTAGGAAAATGACTTGAATCAAGCAAATGATTTATAGAAGGGCTCATCCCGAATTATTTGGATCTTAAATCATAATATCAATAATCCAGACAGTAACCTATATGTATGTTAATAAATATGTAATGATGTTATACTATGTAGGTAGTCATGAGAGTATTTCTTTAAAGTATTTTATAGTCTATAATCAATCTCTTATCCTAGTCTACCATACAGGAATGGACCAAGGAAATCATAAATAATACTGTTAAGGTGAGGCATTTGTCTTCACACCCATTCCAAATGAGTAGATATAACTCTTTTCTGACACTGAAATTAAATGAATATTTTTAGTATGCTCATACATCATAATACTTAGGTTGTTGCATTAGATGTACGATATATGATGTATTGCATTATTCATTATTTATGAATGATAATGTTGGATGATCCAAGAATCTCCCATATTAATGTTATGTCCCTAAGAAAGGTCCCTCAGAAATATCTTTCAATATGTCCCTCGAAAATAATAACCCTTCAGAAATAACTCGGAAAGACCTTAGGATATTCCTTGAGATGACTATGTTATGTTATGGATATAGTAAATCCACGACTGATTGAAAAGAGCTATCCTGGCATATATAAATACATGTGAGAAGTGGCTAGCCCGTAAGGTATTTGAGTAGTTCTAAGAAAATAGCTTGCCCATTGGAACTACTTAGGGATTTTTTATGACAATATTATATTATGTGAATTATTTGAAGGTGATGCATACACAAGCATCAAAATGATATGTTTTGTATATTTTTTATATCTACTCATTAGACTATTCAAATAGCTTACCTATTTTATATCCATTGATCATCCCATATCCCCGCACTGTTTTTCACAGGTATATAGAATATACAATAGCTGACAAGGTAGAGTGGATGTGTACCGTGTTGTTGTATTTGCCCCTAAGATTATTAAATTTGACAATGTAATGTTTTAATGTTTAATATGTTAAGGTTATGTTTAAATCTCATGTATACAATAAGATGATAAATTATGTTATATGTTAGATTGAGGCACTGATGTTAATGATATGTTATTTGATTACAAAGTATGTATGTTACCTGTAATTAGAAATTTAAGTATTCATCGTATTTTATGTGCCTTAATCTTAATTATGCATGAGATTATTGTTATGGAATGAAAAAAAATGGAATGTAAATGTAAATGTAGTGTAATGGACTATTAGGCTTGTTAGAATTTCGGTCACATTTGAGTAGTCGAGATTATAACGCCGGTAATAATATGAGAAACAGACTATTACAACTTCCCATTGTCTTTTACTAGGAAGAGTGGTGGCTTGATGATTCTCAACTATTAGACTTGATTCATTTGATTATCCTCAATATCAAGTGAAATAGGTTGAGTTGTGGTAGAATCTACAACTAGATCTTCAAAAGTATTAGTGCATAAGTTAGTAGTCAAAGGGATATAACTATTGGATCTTCGTTGCTTAGTTGCCTTGATTCCCCCAAATCGGACTTGGTATAAGGATAAACTTCCTCTTGGAATTGAACATATCTGAAAATATTCTTTTGCTTTCATGATCATATACCCAATATCATTTTTTCCTATTAAGATATTTAATGAAAATTCCTGGTTTATGAGGAGCAAACATATCATGAAGTTTACTATTCACATATCCATAATAAAGACACCTGAAGCTCTTTAAATGCTTATATGTTAATTTCTTCCCAAGCAAGATCTCATATTGAGTTATGTCATTTAGAATTGAAAGTGGCATTCGGTTGATCAAATATATTGCATTAAGAACACATTCTCCCCAAATAAAATGGGAAGATTTTCTTGAAATCGTTTAACCAAAAATTATTTTATTTTAAATTCATTTTAAAATGAATCAAAATATTTTAATACTAATTATAATAAATTTATTTGAAATTTACTATAATTAATATTAAAATAAAATTTTTAGCATGACACTATGGTTGCGGATTTAGTTCTAAACCTTTCATACACTATATTTATTATTTAGGGATATAAATGAATCAAGCTGAGCGAATTTCAAAAAATTAAAGTTTAATTTGTTGAAATTTTTTTAATTTAGCTAAACTCGAGTTTAATTCATTTTGAATTCGAGCCGATTAACAATAAATTTAAATTTAATCATTTAACAAACTGAATCCAACTTTTACTAAAATAAATCTGGAATTGCTTTTTAAAAAAATAATCTCAATTACATTTTTTTTGTAATATAGTATAATTAAATTTAGTATTAAAAGATGTTATAAATTTTGCAATTTAATTAATTAATCTATGTAAGGAAGTATAGGTTTCTTGATTACATAACTAATTAATTAACAATGAGAATTTGTAAAAACAACTATACACAAGATAGTACAAGTACATATTAGCAGTATTAAATTCAAACTGTCCATATACAAAATAATTAAAACATCTCAAGTTAAGAAATTACATACACTATTGTAATATAAATGATATTGACAATAAACTCCATCATTTGTTTGATCTACTTATTATATAAGTGCTCCTTATATTTTTGTACTAAAAGGTGATATACTCTCATTTTAAGGGTTCCCACATCCCGGCCCGACATGATTGTAGAAAGATAAATCACGGTGATCCAGCGATAGTCAAATAGGAGGCCTTTAACTCGGTACCCACAAGGAGCACACCCACATAGGTGAAACTCCCACACTGCGGCTGCCGAGAATCGAACTTTAGACCTTACACAAACTCTGCCACTTGCTTACCACTAAGCTAAGCCCGTGTGGGCTAGTGCTCCCTATATCTATCTATACTTCACATGACCTAGAATATAAGATTTACTATTTTCTTTTCATTAATATCACATAATAATATACGAATAAGTAAAATAAATGAATTAAAGCTAATAAAATAGCATCAATTATGAATATATTTAATAGTTATACTAATAATTTTTCCACTTATATACTGAGGATGTAATTTCCATCAAAATATCAATAAAAATATTTTATTTTTATGGAAACATATTAAATGAAATATATTTTAGTTTTCACAATAAATTGAGTGGTTAAATTGGAGTATATATACACCCAATAAAATAAAATATTTTTCTTAGATTATTAAAAATTACAGTATATCTCTTAATAAAATACATAACAAAAGCTTATTATTAGTTACATATTTATTAATTTTGGTTTAGTTAAAATTTTTTTCAAGAAGAGTTTATTATTAATTAAGTACGCACACACGATTTATGTAAATAATAATTTTATTTTTTTTAATTTTATAAATATTTAGCTTATAATACTCAAAACCTCATTTATTTATAAATTTATTAATTAGTTTATATATATATTTATTTAATTAAAATTATTAATTTTAAATTAAAAAATTATTAATTTTAAATTAAAAATTATTAAAATTGTATCTGAAATCAAGTTTTCTTATAACTGTTTGAGATTGAGCTCAGTAAAATTTAGCTTATTTGTTTAATGAATAAAATTTGAAGTTGTTAATATTCTACTCTACTTCGAATTGTATTATTTTTTAATTTAATTTGAACTTAAAAATTTTAATAAATTAAATTTAAATTTTTTAAAACTCGAATCAATTTAATTTATTTTAAATTGAACTATTTTTCTAATAATATATATATAAAGCAATATGCCATTAAAGGCCAAAAATAAAATAAATTAAAGAGATTAACTAGTCCCTAACCCAAGTATGTCAGAACATAAATATGCCAAGCATAAGGTTTATAATAATCTCGATAATATATCGTAATTATATTTTTATTTATTTTTTTTGTAGTATTAGTTTTAGTAGCAGATAACTTCAATGTATTATATTGATAATGCCTTTGGACAGTACAAATACAAGACTTTCAACATCTTATAAATTCATTGATGTACTTGGTTACAAAGAAATTAATTAATCATACAAATAGTTCATTCCTATATTAATGCTAATAATAATGAATAAAAAATTAAAATAAATGAAAACTCTAAACCACCTTATGTATAACAAAACAAATATGAACTTAATTATATTCTAAAAAATAAAAATAAAAATAAAAATATTCTTGCCCTAGTATACAGATTTTGATTTAATCACTCAGCATCCCACACTTTCACGGTACTCCAAGAACATAAGTGTAGCACCATAATGAGCCAATGCTCCCAATACCACAAAAACATGGAAAATCTGATGGCTATGTCCTGCAAGATCAAACCATCCAGGCTTAAATCTCTCCGGAATCCGGCTAACGTAAAACCCAGTTCCTGCCAAGTAAAATATAGTCATGCAAGATTCATAAGCTAGTATTACATTGCGCTTGGGATTACTCCAATTCACAATTGTAGCATGAACTGCAGGGATTATGCCAAAGAACCCCATTGAAGAGAAGAGAAGAGCTCGAAAACCTCGAAATCTACCCGTCGAAAGCGACGGAGAAAGCAGCGTTAAGATGGTGAATATCCCCATTGCTGTGATGCCAGAAAGGTATATGTATTGCCAATGCGAGTCACATTGGAAGAGATAATACATTGGAGGGAAAAATGAGGCGATGATCATTGTAGTAATACCCACATAGTCTATACGTAGCAAGAAAATGCTTAGACTTTGTGAATGGCAAGAGAAAAGGTGGCAGATGCTGCTTGAGAGGAGGCAGAACATAGAACCACCCAAGAATACATAGAATGGCCACCGTGCGACCGTCGTTGCCGGCAGTGTTAAATCCATTACTGGAGATGTTATCAGCTTCAAATCTAAGAGGTTTGAAGTTCCCTGCATATACAAATTAATCTTATAGAGGAGATGATGTGTGTTTCTGGAGCAAGAAATGTATATACAATTACGTGACTTACCAAGAACACATCCTTCGAATTATGGGAAACATTTGCCTCAGAACTAGTAAGAATTGATCTGCAAAGCCACAATTTTCCTGTGACGTACGTCATTTATTGGGAAAAAAATTTGGTTCCAAGCCAACCAGAGATTATCCCATAAGTCATAAAATCAACGTTTAACATATATATATATATAGATTGGCTCTCTCAAAGCAAAAGGCTAATGGGTCCTACTTTTTACTCATTGCACTGAAAAGACATGAACTGATTGGTAATAAATTTTATACCCACCTGTTTAGCTTATCTTTACGACGTTAAGACATGATAACGTAGAATATTCATTTACAACTAACAGGTCTAGACATCTAAAATTATGAGTAATTATGCCATTTAAAAGAAATTGAAGATTAAAAATTGAAAAAAACCTAGTAAAGAGGCCGAGAAGATCCGCCACCTGAGGAACTTGCATTATGTTCGCCATTGTCAACCCCAAAAACAGTAAAAAACCAAATAGATGCCTGCAAAATTCAGACGTCAATTCTTAAAAACTAAGACATAAATTATACTAAAGAACATTAATTGTCTTTTAAAGAAACATCATTGAAACAAATGGTTAATTAAGCAGACTTTGATCATGACTTACGTCCAGACATTAAGCGTTTCATTATGCCAACGAAAAATGCTAAAGAAAGCTTCCTTAAGAGGCCAACCGACACGGTAATAATTGAGTATGAACTCATTATCCTTCATGTGGTCTGGAAGCTCCCAAAACGACATTAAAGAATACCGTTTGATCCCTTTATTGAGAGTAGTGCCATGGTGATGAAGATCAAGTACACCTTTATTCTTCTTACTCTTGTAAGCACTTTGAGGAGAAACGACGACGTCGACAGAACAAGGTGTTTGATGAAAATCCATTTTCCTGGGTTTTCTTTTCAAGAAGACAGCAACATCCATAGAAGAAGATAAGTAGGTTGGGATATGGATTTGGTTTAGTTTATAGAGAGGAGTTGTGGAGGATACAACAACCAACTGAAAATATTTAAAGAGGAGTGGGGGTGCAGGTTGCATGCGTACACGTTGTTAGGTTACCAATAAAACCAAAGCATGTGCTCAAATAGTGGAGCGTTGCCTCTCATTTACTTGTCTAGCTTATCCCTCTTTCTTTCAAAATTCCTATTAAAGGATGGAGTGTCATTTGAGATACAATCTCACTTTTTAATTTAATTAATTTGATTTCTCTTTAAATTTTATATAATTTTGATTTTTTTTAAATAAAAAAAATAAAATGATTTCATCATTTTTTCTCAAAATTAAATAAAAAATAAATCAATTAACAAAATCAAATTATATTAAAATATTTTTAATTTAATTTTTTTTTATTAATTTCGATTTCTTACTTAAAATTTAAAAATTTTTCAGGTGAATTTAATTTTAAACTTGACTGAATCAATGCAAACGCCTATTTCATCCACTTATAACTATTTTACAAGCTATAACTTATATGTGGATATGCATACATTTTTTTTATAATTTAAGTTGTCAATTTATTCAAGTGAAGTTTAACTAACAATTCAAATTAGAGAATGAGACTTGACTTTCTAAAGGATAGTATAAGTTTATTAAAGATGAATAGAAAATAAGAAGAAAGAATAGAAAATATTTTTTTTATTCTTTTCTAAACATACTTTTCTTATTGAATTCAATTTTAAATTTTACAATGTATACCGGATTTAATCTACAGTTATTACAGAATTTAAATACAATGTAACTTCTATCTAGAATATAAACCTATCTAGAATAGAAATCTATCTAGAATAGAATTAAATTATCAATAAATACTAGAATTAAGCTGCACTTCAAATTTTTAACTGAATACATGTTCTTAAATTGTTGTGAGTCACCTTATCTCTCCACTAATCTTATCACTCCAACCACCCTTATCTCTCCACTAATCTTATCACTCCAAACTCACTTTAGACAGGCATATATTGCTAATATCCCCCTGTAAACTGAGTCGAAGTTGAAGTCACAACTTATTATAAAAGTGTGGAAGGGATGCCTTTGTTACAAATTTTGTAAAGATATATGCAACTTGTGAACTGGAGGGTATATGTTTAGTAATCAGAAATCCAAGCACAACTCTTTCTCATACGTAGTGATAATCCAACTCTATATGTTTGCTACGAGCATGAAAAACAAGGTTAATAGTCATATACAACGCACTCAAGTTATCACAAAATAAAACTTGAGTTGAAAACAGAGTAATTTATAGATCACTCAAAATATATTGAAGCCAAGTAAGTTCTGCTGCTATATGAGCCATAGCTCGATACTCAGCCTCAGTGCTTGATCAATAGAATGTATGTTGTTTCTTAGCACACCAAGAGATGATATTTATGCCTAGAAAAGTACAAAAACCTGTAGTTTAACGTCTGGTTGTTGGACAACCTGCCCAATTGACATCCGAATAAGTAGATAGTTCTAATTTTGTATCAAACCGCAAATGTAAGCCTTGATCAATTGTGCCATTGGCATATCGTAGTATCCGACGAACCAATTTGAGATTTGCTTTAGTTGGAGCATGCATAAACTACGAAACAAAATTCATACTAAATGACAAATTTGGTCTTGTAAGTGTAAGATACTACAAAGCTCCAACTACTACTCGGTAAAATATCGGATCATCAAGTAAAGCAGAATATGTTGGCAATTTATTTTTGACCTCTAGCGGGGTTGGCATTGGTTGGCAGTCCACCATTTGAGCTCGCTCAAGGATGGAATGCACATAATGAGTCTGTGATAAATGTAATCCAGTACTTATCAATGTGATCTCAACCCCTAGAAAATGATGCAATGAGCCTAAATCCTTCATGGAAAACTCTGCACTTAAAGAATTAACAAAATCTTGTACAAGACTAATAGTTGAACCTGCAAGCAACATATCATCTACGTATACAAACAACACAAGCACACCATTAGTTGTATGTGAAATAAATAAAGAAGGATCTGCAAGACTACAAAAGAATCTACTAGAAAGAAGATATTTGCTCAAATGATCAAATCACACATGAGGCACTTGTTTAAGGCTATACAAAGCATGTTGCAACTTACAAACATGAGTCGAAAACTTCATATCAGACATTCCGGGTGGTTGTTCTATATATATTTTCAACAATATTTCTATGTAAAAAGGCATTCTTAACATCAAGTTGACATATATGCTAACATTTAATTAACGCAACAGTCAACAACAATCGAATAGTTCCAAGTTTAACAACAGGTGAAAAGGTTTCTGTATAGTCTACACTGTGTAATTGATGATATCCCTTGGCTACAAGACATGCTTTTAATCTATCTAAAGTACCATCATGTCTTAACTTAGATTTAAAGACCCATTTTGACCCCATCACATGCATATCAGAAGTCCTAGGTACTGAAGACCAAGTTTCATTTTTATGCAGAGCCTCTAACTCATCAACTATAGTTGCCTTCTAACCTGGATGTAACAATGTTGTTTTTACATTTTTAGGCTTCGAGGTATTGTGGGAGAAATTAAAACTACCAAACCATATTTTAGGTTAGGTTTAAAAACTCCTACCTTAGACCTAGTTATCATGGAATGACCTACAACTTCCTCTTGATCTTGCAACAATTACAAATTATCATTATGTACCTATATTGGCGATTGAAGAGCTGTAACTTGCTGCTGATTTTCCATTGGTTCTGCACTTGAACCTATCAACTCTCTCGATTGCAAAGACCTTGTTGTCTCACAATCAAGTAATGAACTAGACACTTCCACAGCTATTTCTGCATAAGCCTCCACTGAACTTGCATTTCTTGCTGGGATTCATATTGCTGGAGATGAGGCAGCAGTAGAGTCCACAACTAATTTTGTATTTTCTGTTGGTTGCACTATCGCAGCATGTGTAGATAAAGCAACAACTGATTATTCACGGTCTATAAGTATCTCTACCAGTTCTGCAGTTTCTGATAATTTTTATGACACTAGTGACTAGAGACTGTGAGGGCGCAGTAGCAGCTGGAATTATTTCCAATGCTTGTACTACTAACACAGGTGGTTGCACAAACTTCATCTGTTCTATGTCTTCAATAAGAAAAATGCTAACTTGTGTCACATCCACTGAACTATTTGACAGAGGTATGGCTCCAAGAATGAAATCTCCTTGTTTCGCAGTACCTAAAATAGAACTATTAGTCAATTTTAACTAAGGATCACAAATTTGAACAACATGAGAATTAGAAGATAAAACAACTGATTTTTTGAATGGAAATGTTTTTTCATCAAACACCACATGTCGTGAAATAAATTTTTTTTCGTGTTCCGAGGATAACATTTATACCCTTTGTGCCTGTAACTATATCCTACAAAAACACATAAAACAGTCTTAGGATCAAACTTATGTGATTTAGTATCCCATGTATAGGGAAAGCATTTTGATCCAAAGACATATAGTGAAGAGTAATTTGGATTTTTACCATATAACCAAAAATAAAGTGTCAAACTTTAGTGCAGATATGGTAACCTATTGAGCAAATATACTATGGTACTAAATGCCTCAACCCACAAAAAAAGAGGAACATGACTATGAAATAACATTGTCATACCTAGTTCTTGAATAACATAATGTCGCCTTTCAACCATACCTATTTGCCCTGGCGTATATGGACACAACACTTGATGAACAATTCCTGCCTCACAAAAATGAGTTAACAAGCGAGAATTAATAAATTCTCCACCACCATCAGAATGAAAAATTTTAATTCATTTATCAAATTGGCACAACACTTATTGTTCAAAGGCAACATAAACATCAAAGAAATCTAACTTATTTTTCAAGGGTATAATCCATGCAAACCTGGAATAGTAATCTACAAAACAAGCATAATACTTAAATTTCCCAATAGATAGAATTGGGGCAAGACCCCATAAGTCATAATGAATTTTATCAAAAGCAACTAAATTAGAACATGTAGATAAAGGAAATAGCAGTTTACTCAACTTTCCTAGGTGACAACTATCACAAAAAAATTAATTTCAAAGATCCAATAACATCAATCAATTTTTTATTTCTTAATAACTCGACTACTGACGCTTGAGGATGTCCTAAACGCTTATGCCAAACTTTTGTTGTACCCGCATGAAACCGATTTGAAAAATTTACTTCGGGTATATTAGACAAAACATATAAGTTCTGCTTTCATTTCCCTATGATTAGAGGTTGCCCTGTTTTCTGTTCCTTTACACAAAATATAGCATCAGAATGTTCACAATTAACTAGATACTAAGATGTCAATTGACTTACAGAAAGCAAGTTTTTCTTCAAATTAGGAACTAAAAGAACATCATCTAAAGGAAATTTATTTTTCTGCTTGATAACAATTTTTCCTACTCCTGTTATTGGAAGAGATGAACCATTTCCAATCATAATTAAATCAGTCCCATCGTAATGCTTTAAATTAGTTAGTAAAGTAGGCTTACCTGTCATATGATTGGAGGCTCCTGTATCAGCTGTCCATTCCAAATCGACAACTAAATTATCAAGAGTTAACGCTAAAAGTGCTTGCGAAATATCATTATTTTGATGTCCTTGATTTGATATCCACCAACATATTTTGGCTATGTGCCCCTGCTTCTCACAGTACTGACAAACTCATTCTTATAAAGTTCACATTCTTCTGGAGTCATTCTTCGTTGTTCAGGTGGCGGTGGCGGTGGTTGTTGACACTGCTGTTGTCCAAATGTGTTACTACCCTGTGAGCGTTGTACTTGTAAGCCACGCCCAACAGATGAAAAATGATTTCCTCTTGAATAGTTTGAAGGCGCAGACCTTCCTTGGGTAAAATGATTTGCAGTAACCATTCTCGATGGAAAGGAATGATCTGAAGAAGTCGTCGAGCGACTTCCATTTTGTTGGCTTAGAAAAGCAATGTGAGACAGTGAACCTTCTATATCATCTGAAAACCAGCTCCGCATATGATCAAAGTTTTGTAATTACGAGATCAATAATGCATATGTTTGCCTTGGTGGCTTCAACATTGTTGTGGTAAAATTCTCAAATTGAGGACCTAGGCTCGTAAGTAGACAAAATACCTTTCCTTGTCTTCCACAGGTTTGCCAATAGCAGCTAAGCTATTACAAATTCTTTTAAACTTCCTCACATGTCCTACAATTGTTATTGTTCCACTCTTTCATAGATAGGATAATTGTTGTCGAAGAGTGAATTCATGTTATTGTGAATCCTGGGCATATGATTCCTTGGGAGCTTCCCAAACTGCTTGCTAGGCCTCTAGACCAATGACAAGTCCTAGACTCTCATCGTAAAAAGTTCCAATTATCCATCCTTGAAGCGTCCTAACAGATTTTCTCCAGGTAATGAATTCATCAATCAATTTTGAAGGTTCTAAATTGTTAGGGTTTGGAGCAACAAATTTTGGTAGGAAGGATTGTTCATTTGTGAGGTGATTAATTAGGTCTTGGCTTTCTGCCAATTCTAAAACATGCTCTCTCCACAACGGATAGTTGCTTTGAGTTAGCTTGAGGGTAAAAAAATTTCCAACATTCATTGAGATTTAATTGGCCATGACAATAATGATTTCAAAGAAGAAAGGAAGGGTATGAATAGAAACGATATAGAAAAAAGGAAAGGTGAATGTCGATTTGAAAGGCCAAAACGATTCTCAATTCATTCTGATATAAAATGATATTTTAATCGTTATGACACTGATTTATGATTTGAAAGAAAAGTCATGAATTCGCACTGCTCTGATACCATAAAGAAGAATAGAAAATAAGAAGAAAGAATATAAAATATTTTTTTTATTCTTTTCTAAGATAGTCATACTTTTTTATTGAATTTAAAAATAATATTTTTGTTAATTCTTGATTATAAATAACATTTTTTAATGCAATACAATAAATAAAAGTTCATTACTATAATCAATAGTTAATATTTATTCGTCAAATATATAAAACAGAATATATTTTTACAGTAATTTATTTATTATGATAATTAATTATAGTAATCTCATATAAATTAATTTCATAATAATAAATAAATAAAACTTATTAATTATAGGAAAAAATTCACTACTCCTTCATATTTTAAAATCATTCAACTAAAATATTTCAGTATTTTCTATATTTAACTATTTAGCATTTTTATCAAAACCTCTAACTTTTATAAAATATTTATATTGTTTAATGATTTTAATTTAATGTACCTTTATTTCTCTACCATTTAATTCTTATAATTTTAAATATTCAGTAATTTTCATTAAAATTCAAATAAATTTATTAATAAGACTAAAAGTTTTGATTTTATTATATATATTTTACTATAAAAAAAACGAAGTATTTGTGACGGAACAGACTATGAATCTGTAGCAAATAAAATATATTATTGACATATTTAGTAATAAATTAATAATGAATTAATTATTAATAAATTATTGATAAATTTGAGATGGATTTGCAATGAAAATTTAAATTTTTAGCAACTGATTATTATCTGTCATTAATCTGTTGTAAATACTGAAACGATAAAAGATTTTACCATTTCATTCTTTATTTTCTATCTAAATCCCTAACTCTTCAATACTAAAGTTTCATTTAACATTTTTCATTAGTCTTCTTTCTCATTCTCTTCTTCTCTCTTTTCTCTCTACCCCTCCTTCCTCTACTAACCGACCATAGCGCTATAACCGACCTTCCTCTACTAACCGACCATAGCTCTATGACCGACGCCAACCTTCCTTTTCCAGTCATCAGAGGTGATCCACAAGAGGGGACAAACTAATAATGATAAACAAAAGTTACGGCAACGAATGTGTGAATCGATAAGGACCATATTGCAAGGGTAAATACTCCGGGGTGACCGATAGCGAAGTAATACCGTGAAGGAGAGGTGAAAAGAATCCTAATGGGGAGTGAAATAAAACATTAAACTATAAGCTCCCAAGCAATGGGAGGAACCCAGGGCTATGACTGCATGACTATTGAAGAATGAGGAGCGAGTGCAATAATTTTAATTTAATAATTTTCAAATAATAATCAAATCATGAATATCCTAAAAATGAGAGAAAATAGTGATAATTCTCCCATATAAAAATTACATGGAATATTACTAGCAAAAATCAATTTTTAATTAATATTCTCAATGGAAAAGAACGAGTTAATATGACGACATAATCAATTTCCCAACTTAGCATTGTTTTTTGTTTTTTAATTAATGGAAATCATAGACATTTTTTTAAGAAAATTTATACAAAAACAATGAAATATAAATATAAATTTTGAAAGAAGAAAATTATCTAAAATAAGTTATTAATCAACATTAAATAGAGATTAAGAAAATGAAGGTGGTTGTGATGATTAGGTGGCCGAATTATAGACTTGAAATTTGTATATTAATGAGGAAAGTAATGACCTTTAAGGCACTCCACACACTTAACTTTTTTTCTTGTGTTAGTGATTGCTTGTTGTGCTCTGATTAACCCTTTTTCTAATTAATTTTGTTATTGCCAAATCCATCATTTGATGTCATCGTGCTGACATTGCTCAACCTAAACTGATGTTGTCCAGTGTTTACTTGCATTTAAAGGCATTCATTGCAGTTAAGCAAGCCCATGAATAAATCAACCTCGTCTTCCATCTTAATTCTTGCATTCTTTTACTATCTATAGTTTCTTTTTTTTTTTAATCATTTTAATTTCTATTTATGTCTATATATTTATAAAAAAAAATATATAAAATAAATAAAATAAAAACAAACTGAATCCAAAGGTATCACCGCCGCCCAACATTACCAAGAACTGAAATAGATTACGAGAAAACCAAGATGACTCAGTTAAGTGTATTGGTCGGTTGATCTGCTCCACCATTTCATCATTATATCAGCTCATCTCCCACGAAAATAACTGTTCACAAAAGTGGTATATTATTTAGTTTCATTGGAGATGTAATTTTATATTATATAAAGAATACAAACTCTTTTAAAAAATGTGTAAAAAAAATTGAAGAAATTTTAAATTTTAAGAGAAATAAATGATATAATGATTTCAATAGTATTATAATTTGAAAGAAAATAATAATATTCACTTGGACACAATAATAGATATATATTGAATTAAGAATCGATAATAAATATCTTTATTATAAATACTTTATTTTGCTTCTATTTTGAAAGATCAAACCGACACAATAGGCATTAGAGTTTTTACTTTGAGAAATAGAAAGAATATGCATTCTATATGCAAATTAAATTTGAGAAAAAACCACATGAATTTTTCACTATAGCAAGTATTTGAAAATTAATAAATGAAATTTTAATAAATTTGAAAAAAGAATGTATTAAAAAGTAATTTGCATGAAACTTATGTATCAGATTATAAAATGAGAGAAATCGCAACTATTATATAAAAACCAACAAATAACTTCAAGTTCGGAGTTATTCTATAAATATTATATTAGTGCCTATTCAAAATGTGAATCATAGTGTTCGTTCTTATAGAAATGGGAATGAAAAGCAACATATACCTTTTCTTGAAATATATGAACAACTAGAAGTTTACCTCTTAAAGAAGCACTTCAAAAAGAACCCGAAAATTTGATTAATTTTTTTTATTTCTTCTCTA
>CAOGCB010317012.1:0-32305 GCA_948266635.1 Cnidoscolus chayamansa
ATTTTTTTCACACTAGTAATGTTGAGTTTCTTTCACTATTTTATTTTTTTGCCGATTGTAAACAAGGGTTTCGATCCCTAATTTGATGTTGATATATAAGAATGTCACAGTGAAGTTAGTTGAAACGACATGAATTCATAATCTAGTAAAACCATTTGAATAAGTGTGGCTATGACGCTTCTTTCTTCTAGATATCTGAAATATTTTTGAGGCGTTGTATTTTCTTTTGAAATATGTTTGGACATCATTATTTCCTTATGCGAGTAGAAGTAGTCCTTCCTGTATTCATGGTTCTGTTCTGAGTCTGAATAGTTTTAGTCCATGAGACTTGACGACTTGTTTAGCTCACTTATTCTCTGATAAATCAAGTATTAATTTAATTAAATAATATGAAAAATATAGTTAAAATTATTATTTTAATATTTCCCTAAATATAATATATACTTAATTGTTTTAACTGAATAACTTAATTAATTTTAAAAAATATGGAAATGGCCAACAAATTTGAATGCATCTTCAAAACTTGAACAATGTTTTTCCTAAATTCATAATAAATTACATATCATTACACTTTTTTATTCATTTAAATACTTGAGGATAAATTTGTCGTTTTATATGTTATAAATTGTTGAAGATATATAGGGTTGTAAATGAACCAAATAACTATTCAAGGCTCAACTCGATAAAAGCTCGATTGGACTCGATTCAAATTTTAAATGAGTCAAGTTCGATCTCAATTATTATTATTATTATTATTATTATTATTATTATTATTATTTTACTTCAAGAAATGCCCAACCGTGTACCTCACCCCTCCTAAAATCCTCCACCTCACAAACACATCCAATGTGGTCTTCTCTCCATGTGCACCTTGGTTTCTCAAAACTTAACATGTAGAATCCACTCAAGAAATGTGGGTAAGGCACACGGTTCCAACATGATTTCAAGGCTTCCTCCGTTTGATTCAATCAAATTCAAATTCTTTTAAATTTTCCTTGAATTCGAAATTAATTTATTCCATATCTATATTTAATTTAATTGTACATAATTAAATTTACATAACATTTAAAATTCTAACTAAATTTATTTAACTTTTATTTTTTATACTTAAATTTACCTATATTTTATTTTCTTTTCATACTTATAAAATATATCAAATATTGACTTTAAAAATACTATATGTTTAAAATTTATTTTTATATAATTAAATTTATATTTATAATATATTTAATATTATATTACAAATCATACTTAATTATCTAAAAATTGAAGTGTTACGGTAAATATATTATTAAATATGGAATCAAAATACATGATATGCAACTCAAAAAAAATTTCAGTTCTATAAAATCGAACCAAAATATATTTCTTAGATTCAATTCGATTTATATAAAAAAATTCTTTTAAGTTCAATTTAAAAAAAATATTAAATTTGGTTTGTAATTATTTCCACACTCTAGATAATGGCTGCTGGATACTTCCCAACGATTTGTAATTATTCATATAAGCAAGGTGAAGAAAAATATATATATATATGCTCTTTCTCTGCACAACTCTTGCCCCATTTGGACGGGAGCCAGTCGGAGGCTATCATCTGTTGTGAATCTTGCTTTCTAACATACCAAATGAACATTATCATCAGTTAGAACTCATAAGAAAGGAAGGCGCTGAAATGGAAATTAGCGCTATGGGGAGATTGGTTCCTAGTATAAACAGTAATCGATTGATGTTCCTCAACCTCAAGTCTTACTACCTACCCCTACAATCTCCCGTTTCACTTTGTTGCGGTTGCAGGAGGAACCCCAATTCTCGCCTGCGCTTGTCCGCCCGTTTTAGCTCTTTGGCGACTGTCACAGCCACAGTCACCGAGGAAGATTCCCAACTAGCTCCCTCCAAATCGGTTGCTCGCCGACTTATTCTCCTCCGTCATGCTAAGAGTTCTTGGGATAACCCTTCGTTGAGAGGTGAATAGCCATTACGTTTGCTCCAATTTTAACATAGCTAGTGCCTTTTCTACCGCTTTTTAACTCTCTCTCCGCTGGATATATATTTTTTCCCTTGCATTTGTATTTTTCCCCATTAGATCACGATCGACCTCTTAGCAAAGCTGGAAAAGATGATGCTGTTCGAGTCTCTCAAAAGCTCTTACAGCTTGGTTGGATTCCTCAGCTTATTTTATCCAGGTTTGCATCTTATCTTATCTTCCTTCTACTTCCTTATGGCATTATTCATGATACGAATAAAAAAAGAAGAAAACATCAAAGTTTTACTGCTAAGTCACTTTCACATTAATAGTAAATTGGTTTGAACTTCCTACTGGATGTGCAATTGTATACAGCGATGCAACACGGACTAGGGAAACGCTTAAAATAATGCAGGAGCAAGTGGCAGACCTGTTGGACGCTGAGGTCCATTTCATTCCAAGCTTCTATTCAATTGCAGCGATGGATGGCCAGACTGCTGAGCATCTTCAGCAAGCTATCTGCAGATATTCAAGCGATAAGATCCTTACCGTCATGTAAGTTACACTAAATTGTTGTGATTACTTATTTCTTAGCTACTTCTAGATTAGGAGTTAGGTCATATTTGTGTGGCCCTAACTAGAATAAAATTAACCATCTATTTGACATGATGTGAAATAATTGTGTTTTGTTTTTCCAACTTTTCTTAGTAAGCTATCTGCATCTCCAAGATTGTATTAGCATCCAGAATTGTACTCAAATGCCTATTAATAGAACAGCAAGGAAATGGGAAGAGGAAAAGAAATAAAAGGGAACCTTCATTTTGTGGTTTAGGCATTTTAATTTTGATTTCTTCTTGTTTTAGAACTCTAATGTTATCCCTATCTTGTATCACTGAAAAAATATGATGATTCTTGGTTGATTGTACAGGTGCATGGGCCATAATAGGGGGTGGGAGGAGGCAGCCTCAATGTTTACTGGTGACAATGTGGAACTGAAGCCATGCAATGCTGCTTTGCTTGAAGCTACTGGGAAGTCCTGGGAAGAGGTTAGGCTGATTTCTCGCTCTTCCTCTTGCTTTCTCAAATAAATGGCATCTGCTCAATTTGCATAGTTTCATTGTCATTCTATATATAAAGGATTATTATCCATATATTTTCTTCTGAACAAGTTTATTGACCTATAAAGTCGTATCTAGATAATACCACGGAACACTTGCTTTGAAGATTATGTTACTATTAACACGTTGCTTGGATCAAAACAAAGGGTAAAGGAAAGTGATAAGTGGAAATTAATTAAAAAAAGTGAACTATTTTTTCCTCTGGTTTGGAAATTGGGGAAGGAAAAAAGAGGAAAGTTACCCCATTAAAATTCTGCTCTTCATTTTTCCCAAAAGACAAAAAAAGGTAAGAACTATGTTATGAAGGTAAATAGATAATTTGATATATTTTCCTCTCACCTGTCTTCTCTCTGGAGGGAAAATTGTTTGTCTATATGTTACTTTCACTATTATTGCCTCTCCGTCCAGTTTCCCTCCTTTCTCTGAGTAAAAGGAAAGCATTCTCCTATTTCTTTTGCCTCTCTTTCATGCTCCCCACTTCCAATTTTTTTCAAACATCTTATTAAGAAGTACTTTATTAGGAAATTCTGGTTTAAGGATATTATGGTTTAGACTTATAAGCTGCTATCATACACCTCCAGTTTGCTTAATTTAGATCCTGATTCAAAGGAGTTCTATATTTTTCTCAGAGTGGAATATTTTGATGATGAAGTACACTGACATTGTTCATGCTAACTCACTGGAAGTTATGGCTGTTGCATAGAAGTGGAATGGAATAGTGGCTAGGCTGATAAAAATTCTGGAAAAAAGCTTAAAATTTAGTTGGAAAAAGCTTATAGGAGACAGAGAAGAAAACAAAACTGGTACTGCAATAAGAAATAATGCTTTGATCTGGTTACGTTCCTTAAATCTTTATCTAACCTTCTGTCTCCCAGGCATTTGTGTTGGCAGGACTTGGCGGGTGGAAGCTTCAGGGTGTTGTAAAACCAAATAATAACCTGTAACATTTACCAGAAATTTTAAATACCTTCTACAACATCGACACCACTGTCCTCTCCTCGCTGAAAAGAAGAATGATCCGATGGTTAATGATGCAATCTGTTTACTGGCTGAACGAAATTTGTCCTCCCTTTTGATCTTAGTCTGGAAAAAAGTATCATGAACCTGATCCAGAAACATGCTGTGTCAAACATGGTGGAATATAGCAAACAATATTTCTTGCCACTGGAAATTTCTCAGCTTTCGGAACTAAATATTGTGAAGAATTTGGCATGCCAGCCTGCAGGAGTCCTTTTCTTTGGTGTATGATGCTAAGGAAGATCTTGCGGTGCATTGATCTGATTCGTGTGCATTTCTCTATCACTCCAGTTGATCATTGAAATGACAAATAAATATATACAGAATGCACTTCTGGAAATACTTAATGATCTTTCTCATCAAACTATTTTTTTAACCTTAATTTCGTTTATTTTTTAGAAATATCCCATTAAATTGAATTGTTCATAATCTTTTGACAATAATCTAAGATAACACGAATTAAATTAAGTCTTGAAAAACTTATCAGAATTACGAGCATATAGAGTAAAGATTACTTATAACCTTTAAGGCTTCACACAATACTAAGTAGATCACATTTTACATTATTATCTATTTTTTTTTTTTATGGAGTATATGTCTTTACATATGTCTTATCTACTTACTTGGAAAATGGTGTCTTCACAATAATTCAATTTACTGCTGCCTTTGATTCCTGAGTTTGGTCTTTCATTAACTGACTTTGGATTAGAGAATATGCATATACATATACTCATTCTATACTCTAAGACTTATTCTCATACTTTCCCATTCATAATTTCTTTACTTATGATTTATTGTTCAGTTAACCTAAGTACTCTAGGTGGAAAAACCGAGTGATATCTTTCACTCTCCTATGGTTTTCAAGTTATTTCCTTACTTAGCCAAGTGATGCATTGATTGCATCTTTCGATATCAAATCATAATTTTACCAAGTGATATGCATCTCTCGGTATGAAATCATAACCCTGTATCGAGTGATATTATCATTCGGTACTATCTTTTCTTACTTAGCCACATGGATGTCTTGGTTACATCCATCAGCTATCAAGTCACTTGGTTGACTTAGTCAACCAATATCTTGATCATCATCATTCATTTCATTTTGTCTTTTTTCGAGTTAGGAAATATCTCGGTTACATCATTCGGTCATCTATATGACTCGACTCTAAAGCTAGTTTCACGGTAACCAGATTATCGTGTTGGTGACCGGAAACTAAGTTTTGTCCTGAATGGCAAAAGCTGCTTCTTAGCGTTTCTAGTCCATTTAAACTCATTTTCTATGCATGTTTTCACTCGAAAACACCTCATTTAACCTCATTTGACATCGTTTAACCTTAATATGATCAACTAGACACCTACGTTGCATTTTAAAATCTTTTTTGTCACTTCATTACTCATCATCAATAGTTTCAACGTTTTTGAAAACTTTCTACATTTCATCATAACTTCATTAAACTTAACATGCAATTACATTTTTACTATCTTCTAACTTATTCACATGTATTTCATCCCATTTAACAACTTTGAACATGCATAAATCCATTTTCATCAACAATCGGGTTATAAACCCAAATCTCAAAATTTCCATCATCGTAGTCTCTAACATTCATACATGTCATCTTTTCCACCCATCTATCCCTAAACAAGTTAGAAGGAAGTTAACTAATCTATTTTGAAAGTGATCGATGAAGGAGAGCTCAACTTCTTCATGTTTTCTCCCGCTAGTGTTACTTTAATTCGGTCGAAGCTTGCTCAAACACCAACACTTTCTTTTCCTTTGTCTTCCTTAATGAATTCCTCACTCTCTCTTCTTTTTCTTCACTTGGCTTAATCTTTAGTGATTTGGAAGAATTTAGGCACTTCCAATTTGCTAGAAATGGTTTCGGTGAAGAAGCCATCTTCTATTGTGGTCATCCCCTTTTAAAAGGGAGGTGGTTTGGTCTTTGGCATGGACACCGAACCGCTGATTCGGTTCCAAGCCCACATGGCTTATTGTTTTACCATTTTACCCTTCTTTTTGCATTTCATTTTCATTTTTTCATTTATGCACCCTCTTTTTTTCATTTACTTTTTAATTCTTTTACAGTCTCTTTGACATATTTACCCTTATTTACTTTTTCGGTCCAGTTTTTGAATATTTCAAGAATATTTCATCTTGAAAATTCAAATTCTGATAACAAAAAATGTTGGGTGTTACAAATTCATTGTTATTGAAAATACTCTCACAGAAAGAATCAATTTCAGATTCTATAAAGAAAATAACAATCCCCAAGAATGTGTGATATTGTGATTCAAATTGAGTTATATGCTATTTTGTTGTTAAGAAGTGTGAACAAAAAAAGCACGTCACCACAATATAGAATACTTCGTTTTTTTTTTTAAATTTAGTCCTTAACTGATACGAATAAGATATGCATTTATTTAATCATAAAATGAATTAACTATAATGGAGCTTCGGCTTATATACTTTTGCCTTAAGGGTCTCCTGCTCATTTAAGATATAGTGAATGTTCATATTGATATATAGATATAAACTAAAAAGAGATATTATACCATAAAGACTAAATTCATATATATATATATATATATATGTTTTTCTTAACAATATGCTAACAATTATTTCACATTAAATTTAGAATTGAAAGTTAACTAAGTTTCCAATTATACCTAAAATTATAATGCTCAATAACTTTAACATAATTATTTAAAAAATTATAATATTAAATCACTTAACTTTAAGATTAAACAATAATGTTTACTTTTTTCATTAAAAACATATATGTCTTGCTATATATTGAATTTCATATACTGAATTTCATGAAGAATGACATATTGTTCAACATAAAATAAACATGATCTAAAAAACTTAATAAATTCTTATAGTATCTAATAAGATCAAATAACAGGCCTTAGTACAACTCATCAATTTTAGATAGTATTAATTCTATAAAACTTTAGATAGACGATTTCAGTTTTAAGAATTATATCTCTTAGTATCCCTGACGGATAGTTCAATAGAATAACTCAAAGTCTTCTATGCTACCAAATTAATATATTAATTTTTTGATAAAATTTTGAACAATTGCCTATAGAAATCAGTAACATTATAATTCAACTTGCATCGCGATGTATCAAATAGTATCTTCTAATTAAGAATCGTAAAACTTAGGAGTTCTAATATCCCCCTATAATAATTATTCTTCTTAGATTATATTATAAATTAGCTTGAATTTGGCCTTAACAACTTACTTTATAAAGCAATTGAAATCATTCCGCTTTACAACCTATAAAATATGCACCATCATCGATGTACTCATAAAATTTGCTATGATTTTTTTATATTACATATAGAAAAATATTATCAACAGAATAATTTATTTACACAAAATAAATAATTTAAAGTAAGTAAATAACACTCGTGAGGACCAAACAATCAATCATTTTATTTTAATTGAATGGATGTATATTTTTTGTTGAAATGACGTATCTTCTTTTATCGAAATGATATATTTTCAATTGAAAAAATATATCTTTTTCATGTGAACAGGTATGTCTCTTCATATGAATCAATATGATATCGGTATATATGTTTTATGTATAATTTTTATAGATTTTCTAAATAATTTTAATATGAAATTTTCCTATATGAGCCTTTTTAAGAATAAAAAGTTTTGATATTTATTTCTCAAATTTAAAGAGAAATATCTATATTTTTAATAAAATTAATAATATACGGAGATATCAAGATAGGACCAAGTTAATATTATGACCATTAAATATATTAAAAATACTAGAAAATAAATATAAGGCTTTGATACCTATGAAGAAAAATATAATATATTCTAATTATTCAACAGATGGATTCTAATACATGGATCATAATTCATATTCATGCATAATATCCTAGTACCATTATTTATATCCCTAATCTCTAATATAATCACATTATTTAACACAAATCATATTAATCGTTTCACAGTTTAAATATATACCTTATTTACATAGTTAAAATACTTTACATATTTAATAAGAGTTTCCATAGATCAAGAACTAAGTATTTTTCTCGCTTTTTTCTGTTACCACAATTTCCAATTTGAAATTATATATAATAATATAAGTGATATTCGTTTAAACTCACACACATATATATAATACTTATATGGTTATATTGAAAAAATGCAACCTTTTATGTTTATAGCATAAGGACATATCCTTTCGTAGTCATATTTTTTTATGATATAGAATTAGATTGACTCGTGAGTAATTTAAATTTCTAATAGCGTTTGACCACAAAATGATAGTAGTATGATTTTCGCTTATCCATAATGAGATATGTAAAAATCTCTTGCGCCAGTGACAAATGGTTGTAGCAAACCTCGAGAAGCAATGTTCTCAATTGTTGACAAATAGCACAATTCCTTACATAATTCATAACTGCCTTTTTCATATTCTTGTACTAATTCTGCCACTTACTTACTACTGAATTAAGTCCGTCCACGCAGGCTTGCCTTCTTCATATCCTTTTAACCAAGCTTGTTGCTCATATGTAGTTAACCTCTGATCCAACAAGAGTATTGTGATCTATTCTAATAATGAATGTCTTCATAGTAAGTAGTGTTCCCATTTCTTTAGAGCAAACAATACTGCTTACATCTCCCTTTCATAAATTGGCAGGTTTTGATTCCTTACAAGAATCCAAGTACTCTAGTAAACTGTTAGCCTATTTTAAAAATTTCAACTTAACCAATGTAATAACCCCGTCCTATACTGTGCCAAACTTAAATCCAGAAGCGATAACCAATGCAAGGTTACCCATTTTGAATAACCAAGATCAACAGATACGAGAATTGAGAGGTCTGTCGTATATATACTAATAATCTCGTCACCATTCACATGCATGTCCACTTGTATATCAGCGATCTCAAGCATCTATGGCAAATATAAAGGAAATCACTATAAATGAACAGCTTTCTTGAACCTAATTACCTGGGACATCTAATATTAATGGGTTCCGGTAACCTGCTTGAGAACATGTTCTTCGAAATTACATAGAAAAACTGAAGAGAGTAATCACGGGCAGACATCATGTAGCAATCAAAACTAAAGAACATTTCCTGAAACCTTCTCTATTTCATTTTCATTTCCAATAGATAAACCAGATGAAGGATCAAACTGCTCTCTAGCCATGAATACAGAATGTGGCTGTGGATAAGAATTTAAGCTCGACTCCAGTATCTGGTGAGAAAGGACCATTTCTGGTTTCGAATATCCTGTACCCATGCATACCCGTTGCTTCTTCATTGACCTCTCACCTTTTGGGCTCTCAGCTGGGGAACCAACATTACAACGTGAATCTGGAGTCAATGGCTCATGGCGAGATGAGAATGATTCATCAATTGAAAGGCTTTTGGTCGGGGCACACTCCTTGGCAGCCTTGTCTTGAACAGGGGACTCAGAAGTTGGTGCAGGGGTCGCTGGGTCAGTCTTGTGGTCAGATTCTGGACAATTATCACCTGATGCTGGGGCAGACGCCCCTGCAACAGGCACCTCTCCGAGGACTCCACTGAGTCGTTGTTGCTCTTCAATTATCTTCTTCAAGTACTTTCCTTGGGCTTCAATGCGTAGTTGTAGCTGTCTCTGCACCTGTTGCATTCAAAGTAGCATTCTTTTTAAGCCTCACGCTGACCTAATATGGCAGAGTTACAGCCTACAAGCTAGAACTAAGAAGAACGATTTACATTTTGCATGCAATTATTCAGTTTCAACATTTTCCCAAGCTACTGCATTTTTTCTTCTAAGAACAAACTAATACTAATTTTATTTTCATAAAAGGAATCCCACATCAACTATTGAACAAATTAAAGTTACCATTGTAGATTATACAGGTTGAAAGCAGGAGGGAATACCAATCAATCATTTCCCACCCACTGATTTGATATTTTAGATCTTCTCAATCATGTTATATGGCTAAAAATATCACCAATGTGAGACCTTGAGAAAGGAAAATTTATGCACTTGAAAACTACGACGACATTATCATTTCTATTTCAGTTAGAAAAATGAACCACAAAAATAGAAAATAAGAATATTCAGTTAACCACAGAGCAACAATGGGGATTTGTTGAATTGGTAAGGTTTGTTGGATTTGATCCACTAATGTATGGTTAGCGCAATGTCCTTGTTTTCTGTTTCACGTTTTTATGCAATAAAACAATGGAAGAATAAGAAAAGATGAGAATCTCTCTAAAACTATAAATGATGGAGGAAACATCTTACCAGCACCAGGTGTATAGCCCCTCACACAAACCAGAATTTATACTCTTTTGGCACCTCAACCTTGAGTAAGATTCTGTTTTTCCTTGTGAAAACCAGACAAAAATCTGAAACAAGATTGAGATGACAAAGCGACAGGTTTACTGTTTATATGGGGCCACACACCAAGCGCACTTCAGAATTTCCCAAGTATTGAAACCTCATTTAGAAAGAAGAATTCTTATGTTATTACAAGTCCCCTTTCACTTGATCATCACTGATCTTTTCCTCCTCATTCATGCAGAGTTTAGAAATTCAAATGATAATAAAACCGCATAATTTTAAGAGAAAGTCTTAAAAAAAACTAATATATTGGATTATAAATTGCAAACTAAAGTCATTGCCTCCAATTGCTCATGCAGTCGCTTTTGCACTTCCATCTGCAGCTTCAGTGCTTCTGTAATTTGCATTCCTCTGCAAACATCAAAAAGACAATTTCTCAAATCCAGTTTTAAATTGACCACTTAGAATAATCTATAATACATCTCAATTTTGATCTTGAGCCTTGAAGTGTCTTACTATTTTTCAATTGGGGAGGCTCTCGATTGTGATTCTATATTGTGATACAAACATGGATTTTCTAATTTTAAAACTTAAAACATTTAACATTAACAATTTAACATGACCCACTAAACAAATCACAACAGAAAGAAACAAAGGAAAAAAGTGCAGCTCCACTTACGACGAACCATCCAAATTGGAAAGCATATCTCCAGTTTCTTTCTTGTCAGCTTTTTTCCCTTGCATTATCATTTAATCAGCATCAGAAAAACAGAAGTTTGAGCAGTAGGGATACTAAAAGACAACATGTAAGAGCATGTGTAGTCACATATAAACAATAATGAACATCAGATACACTTACCATCAGATGAAGAGTCAGGAAGGTATTTTGCAAGTCGATATTTCTGGATGTGTTAGAAGCAAAGTCATTGACAATGAGAAATTAAGGACAAGAAATATCAAGATATGAACTCCCAAAACAGTCATCCAAAATGGAATTCAGAATATATAAAAGTTAAAGTGAGTTCTTATAAGGATAGCAATCAACTCTTACACACCTGTAAATGGCTTTTGACATGGTATATTGTTAAACCTTGCACACCCATGACTCTGAGAACACCTTTGGGGGTAGCCCCTAGAGAGAAAAAAAGGATTGGAAATTTCTTCATTATATTCATTAATATTTAAAATTATATTCATGGTACTTGTTGAATTCCTTTACAGTCCCATGCCAAGAAATAAGTTTTGAGTGGACCAATCTTCTCATGTAATTGTTCTGGTTATAATTCCAAATAGAGTATTCCAGCAATTGCAATTAACAACCTTTCACTAAGCAAAAAATAAGGTGCAGATCAAATTGAGGAGCTGTGATGAGTTATCATGTAGCTATTTAAGTTAGCTTTCTTGAGCTAGGTAGAAAATTTTCTTTTAGTTAATAGGAAAATGCCTTTTATTTGTTTTCCTGATCTCTTCATTATTGAAAAATCCCAAAAGCAGATGTTTCCAAGTATGAAAAGCAATTGCCGTTAATCTTATAACAGTTAGAAGATGTCAGGAAAAGAAATGGTTAATTTCATTGCCTTAGATGATTGTGTAATTCATGAATACCTTTTGGAATTTATTGATGATATGTATAATATTAATAATAACAACAATTGAATTCCTTCTTTAAAGCAAATTGTAAAGAAGACTCACTATCTGGTCCACCAAGTTGTGCCACAGCATCAACAAAGCGTTCATGAAGCTCATGAGTCCAACGCAGCCGTTGCTTTGAAGCAAGACTTGGGTTGTTGTTGAGACTATTCCCTCCACTAATTGGGTCCATTGTACTGACACCACAATCTAAATGCTGACCATGAACTAATGAGATTTTATGGACCAAACTTGAACTAGGAATACACTTCGGCTGATACATATGTCATTCATCTATAACCAACAAACTGAAATGTCAGATCAAAAGCAGTAGAATAGAAAGAATTTATTTAATAAAAAAAAAAAGACAAGAAAAGCTTCCCATTTCTTAGAAGGATCCATTTGGTAAAAAGAGGCACTTAACAAGCTAAATTATTTGAGAGAGAGAGAGAAGCAGGGGAAGGAAGGGCATAACCAACATGAGTTCCATGTAGCAAACAAAGAGCCTATCACATGTAACTACAATTGCTAGTTCAATATGCGTATAATATCAAACAACTCAACTAGGCCCCAACATGAAGAATCTAGTTGGGACTAACTGACAAAATATTTATATAAAAAGGGTAAAATATTAATAAGGATCTTATATCTTTTCTTTTCTGCAATTAACCACAATCGTAAAGAACAAACCTGAAATTTGCAAACTACTAAAAGCTACGTAGGCCCAATCAGGACAGAAATGACTAAAATGACAAAGAAATCAGCCTATATCTATAAGTTCCCTACTAGAACAACAATGACAAATGCTTGGAAGTAATGAGGGAACCAGTAACTTAACGAAGAAAAAGCAAAAAGTAAAACCAAATGAAAATTTCAAACCAAAAAAACATAAGCGGAATTTTAAGGCTCTCTACCAAGTTAATGTAGAATAAGAAGGGATTGAGAGACAAATTCTCAAGGGGATAAACACTTTGTCAAAGGTGTAGAAACACATTCTCAATTTATTAGTTCTCAATAGAAAAATATCATCATAATAAACTCTAATAAAATACTCATAAAAAGTAGTCTTTATAGTACATCAACTTGTCATATTACTATTAATCAAAGTAATTCCTCTTTCTTGACTGCATCAATTACTTTGTAACGAAGCCACGACCAAGTTCTTTATTACATGGTCCTTATTTCCTTACCCATATCCATACGCTATAAGCATAAAAATATTAGCCATAAGCACAAAAATAATTAGTCTTTATTTGATACATTAGGTTCTCAAATACAGAGTTAATTACAAAAGAAATAAATCAGTACCTACACACATTAGGACTAAGAATATCAGTGTTATGAAAACCTAATTCATCAAATTACTTAATATTGCTTTAATCATATAAATTTAGAATAAAAACATCACCTCAAATATATTTCACCATGCTCTATGTTTCCATTGCAACTCAGATTTTTAAAATGAAAAATATTATTTCCTACCTCTATTTGCAATGATAAAACAGCCAAAAAATGCTCTAGATTTTACATTTCCTTTTTTCATAAAAATCTAATGCGTTCATTTAATGGAAGGGGAAAATATACTAATGAAATAGGCCAAAACTTTTCTTTTATTGCTATTTATTTATTTTTGTGTGATTGAAGTGGGGAGTGAAAGTTATACATTGAAAATGCAATTGGCCTTTATATACTCTCCATCAAATTAAATATAAAAAAATGCAAATATTCTCATCCACAACAAGATCACAAGATTGTGAGGTCAACATGTTAAAGCACCCGATCTTTTGTCATAATAATAAGTTGTCCACGACTGTTGCATATGCACACACATATACATATGCCAATGCACATGGCAGTTGGTAATGGAGAAACAAGCTGTAGCGACATATCCAAATGTGAAATTACACAAGTGACAGCAAATCCAAGAATAGACATAAGTCACAAATTCACAATAGAAACATGAAAAGTCCATAATCAGAGGCAAATAAAACTCCTCAAGTTCTCTTATACAGAAATTTTCAAAATTATGGGGAAAAAGGTTTAATTTGAGTTAACCAGTTGATACTATGTTGTTATTCTAAAGTCAGCAACTTTAAATCTAACATACACGTGGGAAGGATGCCAAGGAGAACAAGTTGAAGTAATGAAGGTCAGAGAGCATTTCCCTCAAGTTTTGAATGTTACAATATAAGAGTAAATTTATACAGGAAAATTAGCAAGAACCTACGAAAGTTGTAGGGAGATGAGTTTCAATAGCAGCAAAAGCTATATAAAAGACCCACATAATTACCTTATTACTAACAATGAAGAAAGAAGTGAAGCAACATCAGAAAATTATCATAAACAAAAGGAAATTAGGGTTACAGAAAACAAGAACACATAGAAAGAGAAATAAAGCATAAAAAAGAAGAGAAATTTGAGCCCGTTAAGCAGTTTAAGCTGAGGAACCCCAACAGAAAGAAAAATTGAGAGTAAAAAAAAATAATAATCAAAGAAAGGAAAAGAAGGAGAAAAAAAGCAGAAACCATAGAAAGAGGATAAAGGAAAGGGCAAATAAACACGTACACAGATCTATATAGGATTAATCTGGGAGAAAGAAGAAAATAAGAGCTGCTGGTTCCTGGATTGTATTATTTTCGACAGCGATTGCTTAAGATACAGATTGACTATGATTCAGCTGTTAATCTCAGGGGGTTGAAATAGAGAGAGAGAGAGAGAGAGAGATGAAATTGTGCGTGTTTTTTTTTTTTTATAATTTTAATTTTAATAAATTTTTAGAGAGAGAGAGAGAGAGAGAGAGGAGGAGAGAGAAAGAGAGACTTGACCTCAAAATAAAATGAAGAAAGAAAAGGAACAGGAAGAGCAGCACGTCAGATGATACTTCTGCTCTCGAACTGCTATTCATTCTTTTTTATTCTTATTTCCATTTTCTAACACTGGTAAATTATAAACTCTTAAATGGAAATTTAATTAAGATTTGTAGAGTGACTTTTCTACTTTATTATAACAAACACTCTGTTTTTCACCTTTTTAAAATGTTATGTTTCTATAAATATAATTACATCGTAGCGTTTCATTTCATAATTAAAATTAAATAGTTATTTAAATATATATATTTTTTATATAATAATAAAAAAAATAAATAATACCATCATAAAATATTATTAAGAATATTATTTGTATTTCACGTCTTCTTTTTCGTCTTCCGACAGAATATACAAATAGTTATATGCCGTCGGATTATTCAGATGCAGGCTAAACACAACGTCCCTTGTATTTGCTACCTCTAAAAATTTATAAATAAATAAATATATAAAAACAAAAACGATGCTTTCATTTCCTTTAGTTTTATAGTTTGATGGTCCAAAGGAAACTCTTTGAAGAACCCGCAGTCTCCATGGGTCCCATTCATTCTATTCGGCTACGCTCTTGCAATTGTCTCCATACCTGAGTTTATTTTTCTTTCTTTTTTTCTTCTTATTATTACTTTTAACTCTGTTCACTGTATTCAGTAAAAAAAACTCTTGCCTACGCTTAGCTAAATAAGTTAATATCAAATATAATACACTCATGTCATCCATTAATTTTGATTAAATGTTCACTGTGCCATGCCATAAATAAACATTATTAATATGTTGTTAGGCTTCTGCTCAAACAGCTTTCTAAAGCGTAATTACATGTTACACTAGAATGAATGCCCTTCTGTATTTTACAACCAAACTCATAATCGCATCCTCTTTGATATGTATTCAGCTTCTTTTCCCATGATTTTATGGTCACGTCATCGTAAGTGTGTGGGTTAAGCTTTTAGAATTTTCATGAAAAAGAAAATTCCATGAGCATGACTTCTTAATAGATGGTTCGAAATGTGTTTGTGTTCCTACAAGATCCAACTCTCCTGCTAAAAAAGGTTTTTAGTGTACTTCGTTTCTCCTGTAAAGGTGATTTGTACCCCCATTTTAAAGGTCTCCGCACTCCAACCCAATAGAATGGTGAAGAGTCAAACCACGGTAGCTTAATGACAAGCATGTGGGAGGCCGAAAAACAGTGCGCACAAGAGGCCTACCCACATAGGTAAAATCCCCACTCTGCCGCTACCGTGGTTTGAACCTGGACCATTTCTCCAATCTACCACATGCTTTGCCACTGGAATAAGCCTGTATAGGCATTTTTAGTCTCCTTCATCTTGATGGACGAGGGTGTCTCCTGAGAGATTGACCATCTTATCCCCTATTTTAGTATTTAGAATTCATAATTTTATCAATCAATTTCTTTTTTCTATTTGAAAGGAAAGAACTTAATTTTTAATTTAAAATATTTCTTTTTTTATTTTGAAAGAAATAGAAATTATATATAATTGTGTAGAAACTTATTTCTTAAAAAAAAAATACATGTATGTAGTAAAATGAAATCAGTAACTTTCCCCTAAACACAGAATCGTTTTTAAGATTTCAGTAAAATGATAAAACCACTTCCAAATAAAAGCCCAAGATCAAAGCCCATCAGCCCGTCCCTTGGTCAAAACCCACGATAATATATATTATCTCGTCCCTTCATGCCTAATGAATCAGGTTATGTTTCTAGGTGTCTCCCATGCCATGAGATTGAGAGACTGGCTCTTCTAAACTCGTCCGTAATGGACCGTTTCATTCTCATGATGATTAACAAAACCAAACCGCTAGCAAGTGGCTTCTTTTAATATTGATCATTCATGTCTTGTCAGAAACAAAATCAGCGGTACAGGGGCTCCTTATGGGACCCATTCCTTATTCCCATTCAGAGTTTGTGTTCACGCGAGAAAGTCTAAATTCATTCCATGACAAGGACCTTTCAATTCAGCTTATCTTTAGGTCACAATCATCAGATTAAGACTGTCATTTCCTTTTGACAACACCCCATTCTAATTATAGTCACTTTCTCCTTCAAGCAACCCATTAAATGTGGTTGGGCTGACTACCACATTTAATGCATTGTGCTTCTTTAAGCTCAGGTTGTTAAATGGCTCATTCAAAAGAGGATCGTTCATATGAGAGGGCCAAGAACCATATAAATACCCCACTCCATGTTGTTACCAAGGGGAGGAAAAAAATTTTTGTTAGGAAGAAAGCAGCGAAATCTATTTTAAGAAATATGTGAATCTAAACGCACTGAAACTACTGGGGTCATCCAACAAGTATTCAAGAGAGGATTAGTTTACTAGTGACCCTTAAGAGCAGAAGCATTCCTTGAGTTCAAATAAAGAAGAGTTCAATCACCAAAGGACCCATTTAAGTAGAAGTTTTATCTTCTCACAAAACCTATAGTTGAGTCTAAAATCATGCACATGCATCATAAGAATCCTTGTGTTATCTTTTCAAAATCGTCTTTGGTTTTGTTATGGTCTTAAGTTCAACGCGTACCTTTCAATAAATCAATGTTTTCTCCTTTCAAAACAGACGTCTTTAGTGGATTCACTTTCTACTTTAAAAATGAGTTTCAATCAAATGTTTCAAAATAAAATCTGTAAATGATGCAAGACACTATGATCCATCTAGAATTGGATCGTTCATTGCTGAACCAAGTCTATTCTCATAAGTGAAAACATTAAATGATTATGTGACCGGGATAAGGGGGATTGATATGTTAATCTAGAATTGCCCATATTTGTGTGATCGAAGAAGCATGACTTGAAGATGTCTACCCTTTGAGAATGAGGTGGGGTACCTAATACCTTCCCCACGCGTGTAAAAGACTCTGGACCCAAAGTCTCTATAATATCTTCCAGTGTCTCATCCAAGGGCAACAACGGGTTTCTCTAGTTTTTCACAAAATCGGAGTAGCGACTCCTTTCCTTCCATCCTAGTAAGGATGGTGTCTCGGTGACTGGCAGGGTCCTTGTGATAGTTATGCATTCTTCTTTCTTAGATTTTCATGCACAATCTAAACTGTAGGGCATTCAACTTAAACACTATCAAAACAAGTCGGCCAACAAAAATTCACGCTAGAACTTATACAAAGACACTCATCATTGACTTAGTATCATGTGGACAAGCTCTATTCAAACATAATTTTCACACATAATAATAATAAAACATATTGACACAATAATATTAAGACAACACATTTAGCCAATTATTACAATATAGCTATACAAGGCAATTACACGATTAAACCACAAAGATTTAAGATAAATGGAGCTACTTCTTTTATTTCATCAATAAAAAGGCAATATAATTATATCATGATACTCGAATCTATTATAGTAGAAGAAAGTGATTAGTTGGCCAGTAGGGGTGTGTAAACGGTCGGTTCAGTTTCGAACCGAACCGAATCGATCTTGATTAACTGAAGAACTGAATTCTACTTTTTCTTCATCTGAATTGAACCGAACTTTCCATAGAAATTCGATTTGATTTCTATAGAACCGAACTTTTCTTTTTTTGCTAGATTGAAGTCGCACAACCATAGACAACTCACATTCTCACAAAGTTCCAAAATCACATAATCATTAGGTTTAAAATTCACAAACTTGAATCAAATCATCAGGATCAAAAACTTGTATCAAATCATCAAGATCAAATTGTTAACAAAGTCACATACTCATCAAAATGAAAAAAAAATAAATTAAGCCATCAGTAACAAACTGTTAACAAGTCACAAACTTTCCATAGCGACCAAAGGCGATAAAGGGAGCAGCGATCAAAGGCTCGCGATGAGGGGAGCAGTGATCAAAGGCTCGCGACAAGGGAGCATCGACTAGAGGCTCGCGACGAGGGAGCATCGACTAGAGGCTCGCGACGAGGGAGCATCGACTAAAGGCTCGCGACGAGGGAGCATCGACTAAAGGCTCGCAACAAGGGGACCGACAAGTAGGGGCTCGCGATGACTCGACCTGCGACCAGAGGCTTGCGACGACTTGAGGGAAGCAACGACCAAAGGCAACGAGAGGAGAGACTAATGGCAGGGGCATAGGGCAACAAGAACGAGAGGAGAGACCGGAGATGACGATTGACAAGACTGAGAAGATGAAATTTTTAGATTTTAGGTATGAAAGTAAAGCTCTGAACTTATATAGCGATTTAGAATTCACCGGTTGAAACAATGATTTATAAATATAGAGTTAGGCCGATTAATATTGGGCTAGGCTAGAATGTAGATGAGCTAAATATTAGTTCAGTTCTTAAATTTATTAATATAAAATAACCAAATTTATTTATTTAAAAAATTGAACTAAATTAATTCAATTTAATTTAATTTTTTAGTTATAACTGAATAATGTACACTCCTGTTCGCCAGTGAATTTGTGGATAGGCTTTATGAACAAGCTGCATCACTAATCATTATAGAATTCTTCTTTTTTCTTTTCCCCTTTTTTTTTTTTTTAACTGATATAGGTAATTAAAGAAAAGAAAAAGGTATTTCACTAACAAAAGCCATAATTACAAATACGCTGAGCCTGAGAGAGAAGACAGAAGATAAGCCGAAGGTCTAGAAATTAAGGCAAAATATGAAGTAGAGAAATAAAACTACAATAATACATAACCAGGAAAATTCCATAAGGCGTATTTTTGTCAACATTTTTCACTCGCACACGTAGGATCAAAGAGAGATAACAACTAGTTCCCGACCAATGAAACATTCCAAGGGCCGGCTGCTTCTCTATCCAAATTATGGCTCTCGCATTCTGTCCATCCAGCACATTGCTTTTAAATACCAGATATTATCGGTGCGAATCCTTGGGACTAACTGCAGCTACTTGGACTTTTGCAAACCCAAAAACCAGCAACATTGGGCACAAAGGAAACAACTCCAAATAGAACCATTAAAGGATTTAGAATAATCGTTAGTAAAGTGTCTAACATATCAATATGTAGAAATTCAAAATTTACAACTTCAAGACACGCTGATCCCGCGACTACTTTCAACATTGTTGACATAAACATATTAGCATTTGTACACTTGAAATTGTAACTCAAGGCATTAGCTGCAGACTGGATAAACTTTCAGTTAAATATCCCAAAGCCATTAATCCCAAAGGTATTAACTGAACTTATCTTTGCCCCATTCCACATCAGAGATGCTGTTGTTGAATCCAAACTCAGAATCTGTTTCTTACTTCCAGCTGGAGATCCTTCCAGAGCAAGTCCTCGAGGACTCTCATTTGAAGTTAGGCAGCTCTCAGTAGAACAATCAGCCCCCTGGTGATGCAAACTAGATGGTGCTTCTTCTGGGCCATGCACTTCAGCTGCTATTTCACTTTGTGAGGAGTAAAAGCCAAGTGGATCCAGGGTGTTGCTTCTTGGTGTCTTATTCCCTGAATTCTTCTGGCTGTCCATGTCAATAACTGTACCTCCAAGAAATTGATCAGCAAGCATCTTACAAGCCCTCTCAAGCATGGCTAAATATCTTTGTTCTGCATCCTGGCGAATTTGCAAATGCTTCTCTGCCTACACAATTGAGAGTATGAAAATCAACTGAGGGATAAGGCAATTTAACAAAGAAAAGTAGTGCAAATTGCAAGGTCAAAACCAAAGTCTTGATGGTTTCTAGTTAAACAAGCGAGTGAAAAAGTTTGGATAATTATCAGGTAATTGATATTTGGTGCAAATGTGGAAGCGTGATTTACTACCATAAAAAACAGTATCAACAGGCCCGAAATATAAAATCCTGTTCTTTTGCCTAAACAAACACAGTGAATAGTCACCACCTGCAACCATATCTTTCATGGGAAAAATTACAATTGGGGCAGAAAATTAATAATTACTACTTAAGATGAGGAAATAATTTTACCTCAACTTGCAGATATAATTTACTCTGGACTTCCATTTGAACTCTTAATGCCTCCTTGACTTCATAACCCCTAAAATTAACATTTACATTTACATAATTCAGTAATTCAACCATATGTGGGTGACTTTTTGAGTGAAGAAGAAAAAGCATCTTACTCATTCATATCAGTTGTAGTAAGAGTTGGTGAAGAATTACCGCTTCCAGGGCTTTCTAAAAGGTATGATCCAGACAACCCTTCAGGATGTGGGGATGAAGTCCGTTCATACAAACAGGCACAAAAGGAATATTCAGTTTAAATCTAGGTTTCTAATTAGATGAGTTAACATAAATAGGTTTTTCTAGAAGAAGAAAGACAAAAATATAATCAATTACAATGTCTAGTTTTCTTTTCTTTTGAATGAAAACGTCAGTGAGCCACTTTGTCTTTATTTTCTGTTGTTTTCTTTGTGGTTCTTATTTTTTATTTTCCTTTTTAGGGGTAGGGACACCTATAAAATTTTTAAGAAATAATCAAAACCTGAATTTAACCAAACTTGTTACCCATAGCAAAATTGTGCTAATGAAATCATTCATCAGGAAGGAAGAAAGAGAAATTGACAGGACAAACCATCTTTGGATGCTTCACCATTATCCTTCCCTGATTGCTTACCCAGTCTATATTTCTGCACTACCACAAGATATTTTTGTGTTGATAATTTACAAGAGTTCCATTTCCACCAAAAATTTGAAGAATTAAGTGCAAAATATCAATAATACTATCCAATGATGAAATGAACCTGGAGGTGACTTTTCAAATGGAAGAGTGTAAGTCCCTTTACGTTCATTGTCCGCATAATGGCCTTTGGTGTAGCTTCTGCAATTAGCATTCTCATCCTTATTTAGAACAGTAACAGCATAAGCATCCAAACAGTTGAGATTCACAACAGTTACTAAACTAGGTTTGTGAATCGAGTTAATATCTAGTGAACTAGTTTCAACAAACAAATTACATTCTAGCAGTTTAGGCTTGTATTCATTTGCCAGGTGAACAAGCATGAGCTCAAATTTACCAGCAAAGAAACAGGGATTGAACTCAAAGCATAATCTGAGCTTAATCCTTTGATTGTTTACTTACTTAGTTAAGCTTGACAGTCTACCTATTTCAGATTTACTTTGTACAACATTCAGCTAGCTTTTACATTATTATTGCTGTTGTTGTTGTATATGTTTTTTCAGGACATTGATCAATACACCCAGCTAATTTGGGACTAAGGTTAGTCAAGTTGCGCTAAGTTGCTAGTTAAGGACAAGACCAAGTATGAATAAGATTGTAGTTCGTGACATCCTAAATTTTTGTTTGCAAGTTGAACCGCATCACAGCTTGAGCAAATACACAAACATGAAAAGAAGAAAAGGAAAGGCTCCACTTTATGTTCCCAAAATACAACAAGGCACATATACCTTTGGAAATCAAGAGATAATAGATATAATAAAACAGAGTTGAACTAAATAACATTCCGGAAAACAAGCTGGTAAGGGAATGAAATAAGAAGTCGAAAGCTATAAAGATAATGTTTCGAGAGCAAAATTATATATTAGCACCAAGTAGAGATTAAACTAGGCAAGGCACATGTACGAACAATAATAGCAGAGAATCAGAGGACAAACAAGTAAAGCGTCGAGCAAACAGTAAAGTTAGAAACTTTCACACAAGGCATGAAGGAAAAAGGGTAAAGGAACAGACTATTGGCACCACCAAGCTGAGCGACGGCGTCAACGAAGCGGTCGTGAAGATCGGCAGTCCAACGGAGGCGAGGTTTAGGATCGGAAGTCAAGACAAGGCATGGCTCAGCTGCTCCAATTCTTGGAGGAGGAGTGTGATTCTGATTTTGCATTTGGAGTTGCATATCTTCCTGATGACCCAGTATCCCACCAGAACCACCGTGATGGGGGTGAATCGACCTCTGGAACATGAAGTGCTTGCTTTTTGTCTTAAAATAAGGGAAGGGGAAAGAAAGTAAACCCCACCCCCGCCTTCACCAAGAACTCCAAGCCAACCGCCCAACAATTGGAGTGCGGGGGAAGGATCCTGTATAGAGAATCCCAATTTACAATTCCCAAGGATGAAGAGCCACTCCAGCCTCAGCTCCACACTAACGTAGTTTTTAAATTAAAATTTATCAAAGGTATATTTTCATTTCTTAAACTCCTCCCAGCAAATAAAATTATAATTATTCTATTATGTATTAATAAGTTTTATAACAATTAATGACAGTAAATATTTTCCATATTATTTAATCCTTTTACATTTTGTCGCTATGCAGCTCAGCAGTTCTCCTTCGTCTAGCTTCCCCTGCCTAGCCTAGGGCAAGGAATGGCTTCGTGGTTGATTCATCCCTCTCCAAACTATGAATTATGCAGAAAAAAGTTAGTTGCATATCATGATTTTCTCTTGTGAGGACTTGGCTTTTGAGATATGTTGTTGGTATGAAGTTTTTTTTAAGTTCTGGGCGAGGCTTCCCCAAACTTGTCTCCGATTATGGGAAAATTTTCGAAGCCTGATATATCAGGCGCTGAACTAGAAGCATTTTATCAATTTAACTTACAAACAAACTATTCAGAAGAGAGTAAATTTATAACTTTTTAAGGGAAATGAACTTCTCTCCATTATCTAATGATACTATTTTCTATCTTTCAGATTCGGTTGCTTCTTCAGTTTCTTGGTTACTGCAACCGGTGGTGGCTTATTATCTCTCTCCCACACCCATTTGGTTATGTAACTTTTATGAGATTTTGTTCTTCAGATCTGGCTTTTATAGAGAGGGTTTCCTTCAAAGATCTTGTAAAAGGCCTTGCTTTCCTTTTCACTGAGATCCCTAGGAGGAAGGAATGCTAAGTGAGCAATTTGTGTTCCCTTGCTCGGAAAGAACCACTTGCTTCTAGCTTCTGCAATGCATCATTTGATTTAAGGTTCTCTTACAAATTCATTTTGGCTTCCATAATCTTGGCCATGTTAACTTAGTTGGCCGAGTCAAGAGAACTAGCTTACTAGAAATATTAGAGTCTGCATCAAATGAATCGTAATTGAATGAGGACAGCTTGGGAAAAGAGAATTTCCATGCCTTTGACAATCGAATCACCTCACCTGACATTAGGATGACTCACTGATTATTTTAGCTGATATTTATGAACCTATTTACATGTAAAGAAAATCATAATTACGTTCATTGGAGCTGATATCACTGTTAGATGAAACCAATTGAAGGGAAGGGACAACAGTGAATGGACCATCAATCTTTCAAGAATGAGATTTGTACAATCCCTGGACATTTTTTTTTCTGGTGACTCACAGACTTAATTGTCCTTTCATGGGCCAAAATTTGCACAAAATTTCAAATTCTCTTCTTTTGTGTTCTTTTTTCTTTTTATTTTATTTTAGGCCCAGATGCTTGATATAAGACACGAGACAGGTTGGCCGAGACGTTGAGAATGTAATTGACACTTTTGTCCTCTACCTACCATGCCAAAGTAGTTTAATAGGGTCAAGTATAGGAGTAGCGAACTCTGGTGCACCAGTTGGGCAACTAGGCATCAACTTGACGAGTAAGAGGACTTAGGAGGAGTGAAATTTCTATTGTTGAGATTGGGGCTGAAGAAAGACTACAATGACAATTTGGTGACAGATTGCTTTGGTTGCTTGATCTTGAGGGCTCTATACTAACCGTGTTACCAAGAGAAACTCGGAACTCATTCGTTTTCCGACGCTTGGGGTTGAGGAATAACTGCACTTTCAGCATCTTATTATCTATGTACAGCTTGATGAACCTACAAAGATTAGAAAAAACTTCAAATGATATATGGAAGATGCAAAAGTTTATGGAACCTCTATTGGCACAGGACTGAAATAACAAGAGGATAAATCATTACATCCCACATTAAAAGTTCGTAGCAATAAAGCAATAATTAGTTTAATTTCTTCAGACAACTGCTGGACACGAAATTCACTTTCAGAATAAGCAGCTCCCGAGAACCTAGCAGTCAAAGATGGGGCACTTGCAAATCCAAATATAATCGAAGTAGATTCTGAGGGACCTTAAGTATTGGGGTTGGACATAAAATAAAACAAATAATACCACCACGTGAGAGAGGAACCTTTGACGTTAACCTAACCTAAAAGCAGCTGCTTGGATTAATGGTCCCGCGGGCCAACTGTGATACACATCCATCTCCATAACTCCATTTATACAGTCTGCAAGTCCACCTGCCCACTACAACCAACTTATTAATTATTTGCTAATGGTGTCCTCGTTAATGTCAATTGTGCTTAAAGCAATTCTGATAACGGTTGATCTGGATCTGGTATCCTATAGAAAGCCAAAATATGTCGGTACAGAAATAAAACCTCCTCTAATAGTATACATTATGAGGATATGGATCCACCCAAATACAATACTTAAATCACCAACCTCCCGCTCCCAACACACACACATGCATTAGTGGAAATCAGTAATTGCTTCGAATACAACAAATATACTATCCTGCAATTCACTGCATTCAGAATTCTATTCGAGAACATAAAGAATGACAAATTATAAAGAACTCACCAGTACTTGTGCAAGGTAATACTGAATGGTTATGTAATATGCAGTGTCTGCAAATTGAAGCTAGGCTAAGAACAGACAGCACATTGATCAACTAATATTACAGCCAAAAAAGAAAAACACTCACAATCATTTACAAATATAACTGCCAATTTGCAGATACGTAACCAAGAGTTCCAAAATTAACTACCACGCCAAAAGGATAGGAAAAATAATTTGTACACAGAAAGAATGGAGGTCAGAAGCTTCTACCTAAATAGCAAAAGCGCCTACACATAGTGATGCAGACCCGTAAAAAAGTTTGGCCACAAGAGGGGTGCAGCAGATTTCCAACGAAGGACACCGACAAGGCTCATCTAGGGGTTAATGTTGCATTCTCGCAAATACACTTGATCATAATCTATGTATTTTACCCAGTAGTTGCGGTACTTGGGTATGCCTATCTCAAGCCATGGTTTCATATTACCATTGTAGTGTATAACAGCTGCTTGCTCAATCTCTCTTTGATTGACATTGGGGTTATAGCCAAGGCCGAGCACATGCCAATATCGGTCAAGGGAATGAGTGCTTTTCCAGAAAGTAATGAGGCCAGGAGGTAGAGTCCCTAACTTCCACAATGACCTATCATGATTCTGTGCACAAACAAATTTTGCTTCAGAAATGAAAACAAGATCAAGAAATTACAGTAAAATTCACCAGCACAAGAATGGGGGTGTAATTACAAGTTTGAATAAATAAATATAAGGATGAATAAGTGCATGCTGATATTCCAATCTGAACTAAACTCATCTAGTTGCAATTGTAATTGACCATCAATTCAGGACTCACTGATATTTGTATCACTCCCTACTTAAAAGAAAAAACATCATATGTCACTTACCAGCTTCTGCCATCTGTGATACACCTCAGTGATGTTCTGCCTCTTCCATTCCTCCAAATCAAAGATATTCATTCCATATGCCCATCCACAGGCATGAGGATCAAAATTTTTCGAGATAAGAGGATTTGAGAAGTTCAGATATCGATCAAATCTATGAAAGCTTTCTCCACATGTCTCTACAGCACCATTAACATTACCCTTCAAATCAAGGGACCAAAGGCCAGTAAGGTCCTTCTGTACCACTATATCATCATCTAAGAACAGCACTTTGTTGAGCTTTGGGAAGACCTCAGGAAGGTAAAAGCGTAGATGGTTCAGGATAGATAAGTACTTTGGGTTTCGGTACTTCAAATTATTATCGGAGTTGGCACGATGTGCCCTAAAGTAATAATCTATCATTGAAGGGGAACCCAGCTGCTTCATAACAGGACTATAGCTCGAATTTAACCATGTAAATTCTTCGATATTCTGAACCTGAATAGTAGCTTTGCCTGGCTGATTCTCAAGAAACCACATTCTCATTGCTGCATAGTTGAGTCTATCAGTAACAATGTGAAACACATGTTTCCATGGTTCCTGCAGATAATCAAACCAAATAAAATAAGTTAGATGTCAACTAATAGCAGGGACTTTGATAAAAAGGACAGAAATAAGCCTTCAAAGTGGAATTTTCTCTACCTTAGCATTGGTAACTGTGGAGTTCACAACAACTGCTGCAGCAAGAATATTGTCTGAGAATAATGCATAATGATACAACTGAGGGTCTTCTAATTTTTCTTGATTAGGAAATTGTTGCTCAGAAGAATTCAAGCTAAAATACTCCGTAGTCAAGCGTAATGGAAGACAATGTAGACCTTTAGGAAGCGTTTTTGCTGTTAGTTGTGTCAAGAACATGGTCTGCTTCTTATGCACCCGAAGCTGCTCTTCAGTTGAGTGAAGCATAGCCCGAAGTTTCTTGACAACAGTAGCACAGTCATCCTGCATCTGCTTGCCTTTTGCCAGAGATTGGTCCATTGCTTTCAATTTCTCATTGGCACTGCATTAACAAATACACACTCATACTTGGAAGCAATGCAAATTTGAAAATTAAACTACAACATAAAAATTTATGAAATTCCATCATTGATTACCACACAGGAAATATAAACACAATATAAGATAATATTCAGAGAAAAAGGGGACTTGACATGCTAAAGAAGCTTACTTCTTTGGCAGATCAGAATCTTTAGTTGCATCCCCAAGTACACGCTGAACTTCCTTTATTCGTAACCGAAGTTCTCTTGTTAAATGGGGATTGTTCTTCATGACAGGAAGAGATAGGTAAACCCTTGCCCTTATAAGTTGATCTCTAAGTTGCCGCACCCGGGCATCCAGCACAAGTGCTTGAGTTGTCTGTTTATCTGTTTTAGACTTGAAGGGCACCTTCTCATTGACCTTTCCAGAAGTTAGAGCAGGTTGCTGCTCAAGCTAGCAAAAAAACAAGAAGAAAATATACTAATACCCCCATTAGATTTAAAACTTTTTTTCATCTGAACAAAATTTTCATGCTTGTCATTCTGAACTTGAGGACATTCACACACCATATAGAAATGTATAATATTGTTAAAAAGTAAAATTCTGATCGGAATTAGTCACCTCTTCACTTGATAATGAATATGGAATGAGAAGTCTCCATTCCGTATTTACTCCAAGCTTGAACATGACGACTAAGCAAAGGAAAATTCAAAAGAATTTGTTCTTTCTAATGCTAATATTCCAGCAGCTTCTATTTCAAGGAATTGTAACCCAGTTGAGGAATATACTACATCTATGTATTGAAGTTACAGAGAGTTAAATCTGATAGCTGACAAGTTACGACCCTTTTAGATGACTATCTCCAACAGCAGAGATTATTGGTTGAGAGAGTAGCCTATACTAGAAAACAAAGTACTGAACACACCAAGCAGAAATAAAAATCAACGAGTAGTCACAACAAGCACTAACATAAGCATTTCAAACTAAAAAGGAGCTATCAACGACTTTTGAGCAAACGAGGCACGTTCTTGATCTCATAATGAAAGTAAACGAAATGAGACCGAAAATTACAGATAGATTGATAATGTACCAAATTCTGAGAGGCAGTCTCAGATGCTCCGTCGGATGCCCTTTGTTTGGAATCCTTTATTTTAGCAACTCCGACATCTTTCCGGCTTTCCTGTTCATTAGTGGTGTCAGTGATCTGTCTGATGGCATTATCAGTTCGAGATTCATTTCCTTCGTTGGTGGTTGATAATACTCTAGCAGATTTATGCTCTGTAGGATCTGGTAAACGCAAATATTATATTTATAAATCACTAAAAATTGACCAGGTTCGCCCTTAAAAAAGGCCCAAAAAAGTTGTGAAATTCGTACCATGAGCTGATAAATCTGGAATTGGAATGCTAGAGAAGGTTTCTGCAAGTGAATTGGTAGAGTTATCCGTATAGACAATTCCAATCGGTTCTTTAAGCACGGAAGACGATTCCTGAAGTCAAAAGAAAAATCACACACACAGAAAGAGGGTGAGATCTGCAACAGTAGCGAAGAGCAAAAGAAGCGAAGGGAGGAAGAAGATTACCTGGGGTAAGAGATGGAGATGATTCCTGGTATCACCCGGAAGAGTCTGAGTCTGAAAGAGGCAAGAAGAAGAAGAAGAAGAAGCGATAGGATCGAGATATTTAGGAGGATAAAATGCAAAAAAAAAAAAAAAAAAAAAGGAGAAATATGAAAGAAAAAAGCACTTACAAACGACGCAATATCTTCGAGAAACTCAGCTTCAGCTGCAAAGATATCGATAGAAGGTGAGAACAAAAGGTTTAGAAAGAGAAGATAGATCTTTGTTAGGGAAAGGAAAAGGAAGAAAGAAGTTACAAGAAGAAGCTTTGAAGGTAGCGAATCTATCAGTGTAAAGAAGAATCGGAGCAATAACGGTAACAAGAAGCATTGACACCACCAAATTCCTGAGCATCATTGTTGTCGGAGTTCAAATGCGGAACACAGAGACGATTTCCATCCAAATCCTGAAAAACTAGTTTGCTTGGTGAAAGAAGGAGGAGGAGGAGGAGGAGGAGGAGCAGAAAAAGGGAGGAAAGGGAAAGGAAAATGGCTTTTTTCGCATAATTTAACTTCCAAATCCTTTTCTATCACTTCACATCCATAATTAACACACGCTGTTCCTCATTCAATTTTTTTTTTTTTTTTTTTTTTGTAGAAATGTGTGTGGGACCATATACCAGACAAATCAGCATCTCAAGTTTTCGCTGTAATATCCTTCATGTAATTTTCTTTTTATATTTTTTTTTTCAAATATAAATTACTCACATAAATATTACAAAGAATTAATAATTAATTTTTATAATTAATTAAATAATTATTTCATCATTGTATAATTAAGTACCCTAAGCTCATTAGATTTTGGGAAGTAAGTGTCGGCACAACGGTCATTGCCAAGTCCTGCAATCTGTCTTTGTCATTTCTTTGTTTTTTTAACACCTAAAAAAGAAAGCTTCTTTCTTGTCTATAAAAGCAAGACTTATGGGGGTTGTCTGGATCTACCGTTTTATTCTATAATTTCCCCCTGCCCTGGGACGAGGATGGATTCTCAATATCAGTCTTTTTTTGTTTCCCTGCCCTGTTGAGGCCAACCTGAAATATGCTTCTGGGAGTGAACAGCTATCTGAAGAGTCTTTCTATCATGTCAATCCGATTATATATAACTCAGAACTACAATGAAATAATTAAGCAAGGGATCATAACTAAATTGTCTAATCTGTTTGAAATAAGCAAGTGAACCACATATTCTATGTACTGGGTTACATAATGAATCGAATTATGAAAAAGGAACAGTATCCTAAGTGATCCTTTATTCTCAATTTTATCTTCAAAAAGCCAAGGCCAGTGACACATACAATCAGATAGGCAAAGCAATGGGCAAATGAATGTTAAAAATAGAAGGAGAAAATCCCCACGAGGATTTAATTTTGCTAGTATACATGGACAAATTTAATTAGGCATCCTCATGTGTAAGCATAGAGCTCCATGTGCAATCCGCATTCTCCATTTCCAAACACCACACAGTCTCCTCAAACTTATCCAATGGAATATCTATAGATTCCACAAACGTCTCTGGAGTTTCAGATAAATATTGGTCAGAAAACTCATGAGACAGAGTCGCTGTTGCGTAAGATTCATGGAGACAGAACTCAAAGGAGTCTTCAAAACACCATTCTTCCCATTTGGAGATGACACCTTCTTTAAGCCAGGGGAAATCGAATACCCCAAGTGCCAAATAGTTGTCAGAGGATTCACTGATTTGGTTATGATCATAGCTGCTCACTTCTATGTTGAAACTGCCAATGTCAATGTTGAGATGTTGCTTTTTTGGGGTCTTGTGTAACGAGTCCTTGGCCTCCTGCACCTCCCTTCCTCTCTTGTTGTTCTCTGCCATTAGTTTGTTGGGAGAGAGAGAGAGAGCTTAGAAGAACAAACCCGGATCAGATATATGCGTGTAGGGGATCAAAGAAAGAGAAATATGAAGAGGTAGAAAATGATTACCTTTGAAGGAGAAGTTTGCTCCTTTTGTAAATAGGAGTGATGATTAAGCTTTGCACATACGCTATGCAATTTTAAGCTAAAACGTCTCAACCACATACATAAAAACTCTGTGTGTCACGCCATTTACCCTGTTTTTGCTTTTGCTTTGATTCTCTCTCTTCCAGTAACGGCAAGAATGAAACGAAATGGGTGTTGGTTCCTCATTTTCCGTTCCTTTTCTCTGCATTGATCCTTTCTTGCCTCTCTTTTAATACCCTATTTTTAGTTCTAATTGCATCCCATTTTATCTTCTTATGAAGCAGAGCTAAAGAGTAATTGAAGATCGTCACCAACTATTCTATAAACATCAGCTTATTTAGCTTCTCATGTTGTAGTTGCACTTTGTTATTTAACTGATTCCTATGGGAAGAAATTTGAGTAAAAGCAGGGGAGCCATTCCCAGACCAAATAGAACTTGTAATAGCAGAGAATGCAAATTGATGAGAACTGGATGGGTTTGGTCTGCGAGAAGGAGAACTGTCACAAGAGCAAGAAAGGCTGTGTATTGGGCCCATGCCTTGGACCCATATAATTTGAATATAATATATATAGGCATTAAAAAAGAAAAAATCAAATATTTGTATGCTTTTGACAATCTAGGCATATATATATACACATTATTTTTAGTATTTGCAAATATTTTTTTATTTTTCTAAAAGTAATATATTATTATTAAAAAATAATATTTTATTAGATTATAGTTTTAGATTTATAAATAAATTTTAGAATTTTCTAAATATCAAGTACAAGTGAATTTAATGAACAATTAGATCATCCCGAGGAACGGGTTTAAAGGAGATGCAACCAGCTGAGCCTGAGAGTGGACTTGTACAAAGTACAGGAGCCTTTGCACCAAAAGAGTAAAGCAACCCACCCCTAAACTACCCAAGGCGAAAAGGTTGGCGCCCACTGCCTGCCTTCATAACTGTAACTTCACCATTCCTCAGCTTGTCTTTCCAGCACCAGTCCTCTCTTCTTTTCAAAATTATAGTATATCCAGTTACGTTTAGTCTCCACCCACCAATGTTGGGGAGCACCCTTTTCCCTTCTATACCCTGTCTGCTTCATTTCCCTTCCACCCATAGCCTTCCACCAGTCTTCCCACCTTTGGAGTCACTGCTTCAGCAGCACCCACCATTTGCATTCATTCATTCCAGACTAAATCATCACCACTTACGCTCAATCAACTCCTTCACACCCACCACACTGCCTCCCTAACTGCATACCGAAGTTTAGCTAAACTTTATCATCCATCCAGACACAGCTTCATCAAATCATAACGGGGGACGCTTCATAGAAATTCACAATGCACATGCCACGTTATCTGATCTTGTAGCTAGAGCTACCTATGATTTGTCCATTGGTGCCACATCTGCTCATCATCACGGTAGATACTCTGCATCCAACAACACCACCAACATCC
>CAOGCB010317021.1:0-11729 GCA_948266635.1 Cnidoscolus chayamansa
ACTGGAGTCATAGGGTTTTTCTTAATTTACCCTTAAATAATTAAATTAAGTGGCGACTCACACACACACCCTAAGTGTATCCATTCCTATTATATTGTCATTTGCACCATGCATCATGGCGCCATCGGGGAGGGGTTCACAAAACTACTTTGTCAAAGCTACCTCATCATATTTTCCTACTGTCATGTTTTTACTACAACAAAGCTGGTTATTTGATTCATTCATGTCCTATTAAAAAGGGATCCTCTAGAGTAAAAATGATTTGGGTACCTAAAGGATCCATACCTAGTAATGCTAACCTTCAAAGACCCAAAAAGACTTGGGCACCTAAAGTCTGATAAATTGTTCAGCATGACAGGAGAAAAAGACCACTTCTCGAAGCTTACCCTAAAGAATGAGGGATATGTCAGATTTGGTGACAAGGGCAGAGCTCAAATTACTGGAAATGGAGTAATTAGTCATCAACCATGCATTGAAAATGTAGTCTTAGTTGAAGGACTGAAATACAATCTTCTCAATGTAAGTCAACTCTGTGACAAAGGCTTTAAGGTAACATTCTTTACTACACACTATGAAATTGTTAATCTAAATGGTCATACATAGTTCATAGCCCTTAGACATGAAAATGTATATATGGTAGATTTAGACTACTTACATTATAGAGGAAAATGTCAAGTTACCTTAAGTGAAAATAGTTGGCTATGGCATAGAAAGCTTGGACATGCAAGTTGCACTTAATTTCCAAAATGTATAAAAAGAACCTTGTTAGAGGGCTGCCTAAACTAAATATTGAAAAAGATCATCCCTGCGAAGCATGCTCTCTAGGAAAACATAAAAGAAATAGTTCAAAACCAAAAGTATTGTCACATCTGTAAGAATACTAGAACTTTTGCACTTAGACCTATTTGGACCAATCACTCCAATGAGTATAGGAGGTAAAACTTATGCATTTGTGATTGTGGATGACTACTCAAGATATACTTGGGTGTTCTTTTTATCTCATAAGGATGAGAAATTTGAAGTGTTTAAAAAATTCTGTAGGAAAGTCCAAAATGAGAAAGAACTTAATATCACTTCACTAAGAAGTGATCATGGAAAGGAGTTTGAAAATAGCTTATTTGATGAATTTTGTTCTAAGCAAGGGATATTTCATTCATTTTTTCCTCCTAGGACCCCTCAACAAAATGGAGTTGTTGAGAGGAAAAATAGAACCTTGTAAGAAATAGGTAGAACCATGTTAAATGATAATAATCTTCCTATGTACTTTTCGACAAAAGTTGTAAATACAAGTTGCAATATTGTGAACAGAGTCACTATTAGGGCAATACTAAAGAAAACTCCTTATGAACTATGGAAAGGGAAGAAATCGAATATATCCCACTTTTAAGTTTTTGGCTGTAAATACTACATTTTGAACAGTAAAGACAATCTAAAGAAATTTGATGCTAAAGTAACATAAGGAATCTTTCTTGGTTACTTTAACAACAATAAGGCTTATAGGGTGTTCAAAAGGAAAAGCTTAATAGTTAAGGAATCAGTAAATGTAGTCTTTGATGAATCACACCCTACTCTAGGAAGAAATGATCTAGCTGAAAATGAAATTGAAGAGACCCTTAGAGATTCTTAACAGAAATAGAGAAAATTAATGTAAGACCAATAGTGAAGATGCTGTGACAAGTGAAAATGAAAATTCTAATAATCAAACACTAAATGAAGACATAATAGAACAAGAGCCTAATCTGACACAATTGCAATTAGATGAACCGCATCATAATGTTCTTCCTCCAGAATCGAGATTTCACAAAGATCATCCTAGACAAGATATCTTAGGTGAACCATCTCAGAAAGTAATGACTAGAAGTCAAATCTAAAGATATCATGGAAATGTAGCTTTTGTATCACTATTAGAACCTAAAACTTATGAAGAAGCACAACATGATGAATCTTGGATCCTAGCTATGCAAGAAGAGCTTAACCAATTTGAAAGAAACAAAGTATGGAGGCTAGTTCCTAAACCCAGAAATTGCTCAATCATAGGTACTAAATGGGTGTTTAGGAACAAAATGGATGAACTTCGAAATGTAACTAGAAACAAAGCTAGGCTAGTGGCATAAGGTTACAATCAAGAAGAAGGAATAGATTTTGATGAAACATTTGCACCACTAGCAAATATTAGAAGCAATTAGAATGTTGTGTGCATATGCATGTTATAGAAAGTTTATGTTATACCAAATGGATGTTAAAAGTGCATTTTTAAATGGATACATAGAAGAAGAAGTTTATGTAGCTCAACCTCTAGGTTTTGAGGACCCTATGCATTTTACATATATGTTTAAACTTGATAAAGATCTCTATGGACTGAAACAGGCCCCTAGAGCATGGTATGAGAGACTTAGAAAAATTTCTATTAGAAAATGGCTTTAGAAGAGGAAAAATAGATACAACCTTGTTCATAAAGAATCACAAAGATGATATACTAATTGTGCAAATTTATGTTGATGATATAATCTTTGGTTCTACTAATGAACATCTTTGCAAGAAATTTTCTAAGCTAATGTAGGCTGAATTTGAAATGAGCTTATTGGGAGAGCTTACTTATTTTCTTGGACTGCAAATCAAACAAACAAGTGATGGAATCATCATAAATTAGTCAAAGTATATCAAAGACATGCTAAAGAAATTTAAAATGGGAGAATTAAAGAGCATAGGCACTCTAATGAACACTAACATTAAGCTGGACAAAGATGAGAAACGTAAAGAACTAGTTCAAAAATTGTATAGAGGTATGATCAGATCCCTTCTTTATTTAACAGCTTCCAGATGAGATATTCATTTTAGTGTGTGCTTGGTTGCTAGATATCAATCATGTCCAATAGAGTCACACATGACTGCTGTAAAACCGAGTCATCCTTATCTCACCCTCATTAGACTGTAACATTAATCTATCCTACCGAGTCTTATTTCTCTCTCTTGTGATTCATCTCATTGTTCTGCTAGCTAGAAAATCTAAGATACATTCTCCACTAATCTGAGACATAAATGTCTCCTTCTTCTTTCTACCGCAATACATATCTTGACGAAATTCTAACTGCGTCTTCTCGTCCGTCACACAATTTCTATTACGATTAACATAGTCTCTATCACAGTTAATGTTCTCCTACCTAATCCATTATTTATTTATTACCATTGAAGATATATTCTTTAATATAAAAAATTGCTTCTTTATTCATTCAAAATTTATACATGCTAATCAGGATTACAGAAAGTAAGGTGTTACAACCTAACACAAAAACATCATGCACATAACACCTAACCCAAATTATCATCACACACACATGTATAGATATCACCCAACACTAAGACATCATGCATATAGCACCTAACTCAAATTATCATCACACACACATGCATATATATCACCCAACACCAAAACATCATGCATATATCACTTAGCTCAAATTATCATCACACACACATGTATATGTATCGCCTAACCTGGATATACAACTTGATGGAGATCAGTAGATGTCCAGCAGTCAAGAGACATCCAATGATCCTTTACAAGGTATCGGGGGTCCTATGACACGATCACTGACCAAGCGGGTAGAAAAAGTAGTGCAAGGTTTGATTATGGAGCTTCAAGAGCAAGAGGTGATTCAACACAACTCTAACACAAGTCCTAAGGCCATGAACATCATATGTCAAAGTTCGGATGAAGCGAGAGACGTTAGCATTGGACCGACAATGTCAAAAGAAGGAAGGCCACCTATCACCCATTTAGGATGCCAACCTTCTTACCGGCCTTGACTCGATCCATTGCAAGAAGGCTGCCAGCATTAAAAGGAAGGCCGCTGGCCTTGATTCTACACCGCCGACCTTTCCTGCCATCCTTTATTTTATCGCAATTATTTTATCGCTTTCGCTATTTAGGCCAGCCATATGTATATTTAGGCTGCCAGCCTATGTGGTAGGATGATAATTTTGTCTATGAATACATGTTTTTGACAGCTGAAACAATTAGGTTATATTTTTATGAAAAATCATTGAGAGAATTCTCTCTTCCTTTGGTTCTTGCGAATAGAACTACTTTGATTTCTTCAATTAACGCTCTAAGAGATCGATCTTGATAACTTAAGTTATAATTGATAGGTTCGATTAGGGTCAGGTTACGCATGTTATCATTTGATTCAATTTTTGGAACCTCTAATGATCGTTGGGTCTTAGATCTTTATTAGGGGTTTGCGTCATAACTTCCTTTTTATTCCTTTTGCTTTCTCTTAATCCCTTCTTATCATCCTCAACTCCAAATCCTCAAAAATATTTATCTCTCTTTCTTTTGTTCAAAAAAAGGGACAATTGTGAATTTAAATATTTATATCTCTTCTCTCCTGCCAACTAACCCTCACTTAGGACAAGTGTTAATCTTAAGTTAAATAGTGATGCCATTAATCTATTTTTTTTTGACAAGTGACACTTCTTAAATTAGGGCTTACACTTAATATTCACTCAAATCTCATCTTACTTAACTCATTCCTTCCTAACCAAGACATCATGGACTACTCTTTTTTTCTCTCATCCTTCCTTCCCTTCCTTCTCTTCCAAATAGTGACATTTCTCTCTTCATCCTTCAAAACCAATCCTTCATTCTTCCTTGACTGTGTCTCACATATCTCCCATCATGTTCAATGAACCATTTCTCTTATCTCTTCCGTCTTGAATTGAACCATTGATGTCCACGTCCAACCGAACAACATGCTTCATTTCTCGCCTAATGAAGACTGAACCTTCCTTATCATGCCTTCTTCAAATCGTGACATGTTAGTCCCTCTTTATCTTCAACTGATCTATTACTCCTTCCACACCGTGTAACACTCGACACATTTCCAACGTTAGATTTTGAGTTTTCGACTGGAATAATCACAGAAATTAGGCTAGAATTGTGTTTAGGGATTGAAATGTTAAGTTATAAAAGTTTAAAGGACTAAAATATAAAACATAAGGGCTAGAGTGAACACGTGAAAAAATTTAGGGACTAAAGTGAAATTTGGTGAAGGCTAACCTGAAAAGTCAGGTTTGGCCACAGAACCCATGTTGCCACTCCACTATAAATACTGGAGGAAGTCGGCCAAAAGAGAACTTTTGGCCACATTCACTCTTCTCTCAGTTTTCTCTCAACAAACTGAAGCCCTACAGAAAATCTAGGGAAAATTAAAAGCAATTAGTAAAAGTGCATTAAGTGAAAGCAAGAATCAAGTAAAAAACTCAAGGGAAGCAAGAAAGAAGAACTTGAAGAGGAGGTTGATCCAAATCTCCAACAAGTTCAAGAGCCTCAAACTAGGTTAGTAAATGCTCTAAATGATTAATTAATGAATAGAAATGATGATTGAAGGAAATCAATGAGGCATGCAAGTGGAAATCATGTCAAAATGAAGAATTTAGAGCAAAATGGACAAATGACTAAATGATGAACATGGGATGAATGAATTAATGTTTTAATTAACTTACAGATGTAAGAAACATGTTAGAGTGTTTAAACTTAAATGCATGTTAAGAGTATAAGGAAATCAAGAAAGTTGTTTTATGAAAGTTAGGAAGTTGATGAAATTTCATGTAAATGATGAGAATTATATTGCATGTGTCTGAATTAATGTTAAATGATATGGTTTAATGTTTAGGAATGAAATTGAGGTTGAGTTGCAGGTTTTGGGCATTAAAATCATGCCAAGAATCTTTATATTGGCTATTGCCAAAATCCAGGTTCGACGGCCTAAAGGGAGTTAGGCAACCAAAATTAGGAACAGTCAGAGAAAGAAATGGAAGTCCAGCTTCGGCTGCCAAAGGTTTGACTTTCAGTCGCTGAACCTGGTGCTAAAGGAAGTGAGTGGTAGCCGAACCTGCTATAGAAACATAGACTTCCATCTCTGTACAAAGGACCTTCGGCCCTGAACCTACCGCCCAAAGTCCTTTGCACAACAATTTTGACCTAGATTGTTGGGAATTAATATTCTATGTCTATGCTATGTTCTATGGGGGTTTATGAGATGTTTTACATATATTTTTAAGACTACGTTGAGTCTCTAATCTGAAGTTCAGAATAAAGGATCAGACCCCAAAAATCAGGGACAGTAGTGACGAACAGAGGATTTGTCGATTAGACCTAAGTTTCCAGGTGAGTGAATACTTACTAAATGTTTTTATGATATATAAACTTAATGTTTTATGGCATGCTCATATATCACGACTATTCTAGGTTGTTTTGCATTAGATCACGAGATATGCTACATTGCATTTATTATATGTTATACGAAAGGTAGTGTTGGACGATCCATGATCCCGTATGTTGTGTTAATGATGGCTATGGATGATACCCCTAAGTTTGTCCCTTATGTATGATATGTTGTCTATTTCAACATGTCCTTTGGGATATACCATGGATTGTTCCTCGGAAGTAACACTAGATGATTGGGACATTCCAGGGGATATCTATGTTCATGTTGCGATATGGTAAGACATAGATGGCTGAAAGAAGCTTTTATGCGCATATTTATGTTTCGAGTAGATCCTGGAAGATGGTTATGCCAATTGGAACTCACTCGAGGATCTTGGTGACAGTACTACCTAAGGTAAAATGTTTGATGATGCTGTATGTTCATGAGCACAAAAGTATGTTTTATGATATGATTTCTGTATTTGCTCACAAAGCTATTTCAAAATAGCTTACTTATTTTCTATCCTCCTATCCCATCTCTGATTCCCAATCCTGTTTTTCACAGTTATGTAGGACGTATTGAAAAACATTGGGTAGCTTGGATGTGAGATTGTGACGTAGTTTTGCCCATAGGATATGTAAATGTCAAAGAACATGTTTTGCCCATAGGACATGTAAATGTCAAAGAACATGTTTTTAAAATCTCATGTATTATTTAAATGTTTATGTATGATTTTTGGTACATATGTTTACGTCCACCACATGTGTACGTGTATAGTGTAAGACACATCTACTAGGAATTTAAATATTTCTTATGTTAATGTTGTACCAAAAGTCCTTTATATGCATGAGATTAATGTTAATGTTAATGTTTATGATTTGTTAAGGTTTCAGTCACCTTCAAGTGGTCGAGATTCTAGCGCCGGTAGTGATCTAGGAAGGTGTTGCTTATTTATCCGCAAGTATACGGATCGCAATGTAGTAATAAAAATATCATTCCCACGAGGAACGGGTTATGTCCACCTATTACTCATTTTTTATGTCGTGTTTGCAATAACACGGTAATTTGATAAATTATTTCCTAAATCTAAGAAGAAATCTAGATCTTAACAATTTATCATAAATTAGACTTAAAAATACAACAAATCAAGTAACAATGGATCATGCCTTTGTAAAATCTTTCCCTTAATCAAAACTAGGTTTTTATAAACTTTATGTTCTTAAATGAAATCGTAGAGTTTCAACCAACCTCTCGGTGTATATTAAAATCATATTATACATCTACATCTAGATGTACTCAATTCCTTAATTTAACAAAATATTAAACTACAATCTTGCCTTTTGATTATTTCAATAAGTTAGATTCAATTTCTGTCAAAATAAGTTAATATTATATCATGCACTTCGTTTTAATGATTATCATGTTTAAAAACAAATGTTATATTATTGATATGGAATGCTTGATTTCTTTCTGAGAATAAACAAACCATTAAGAATAAAATGGAAGATCAATAATAGAACTTTAAGAAGCACTTCATTCATAAAATCCACATTTACAATGCTAGTTTTGACAAGAGTAATAAAATACAACAACCAAGAGATCTTAAAGAACAAGAAGGAATTAACAAAACTGAAATCACTTCTCGCCTCTATGAGGGCATCACACCTCGAGGAATCTCTTAATATGTTGCTAGACTTGATCGCTAGAAGGACTCTCTCCTCTTCCGAAAATATGACTTGGGTTCTGCTTCTGGTTTCTTGATGTTCTTGATTGGTAGATAGATGTCTAGATCCCCCGCTTTTTTTGCTCCCTTTGATGTATATTTATAGATGATTGATGGTTGGAAGTTGTAGAGCAGTTGGTTGATCAATTTGTGTTAGTTTTTGCCGATTTTTGCAACTATAAATGAATGGAAGCCTTGAAACAACATGACTCCTCAACCAACCCTTCATTTCTGCCTTTGCTGATACCGTGTCGCGACCGTGCCAATGGAAGTCGTGATGGCGACTTGGTCTAAGAAGTTACTGCTTTATTTTTGCCAAAATCGCGATCGTGAAGTGCTGAGTCACGCTCACGACTTTCTTTCCAAAGGCACTGTCTCGGGTGGTTTCAACTCGCGACCAAGAGGATCTTAGGTCGCGCTCGCGACCTCTCTCAGAATTGCTCATTTAGCCCAAAAATGCACCCTTTTCAATCCATTTTGACTTCATTTTCACATCCAAAGCTTAGCTTCTTTACCTGCAAGCATTCTAACCCAAAACTACACAAAAACAAGTAAAACATAACACAAACACAATAATTCACACAAAATAACACAATGAAATGTAATACTTTGGCAATACCATCAAATTCCCCTACACTTAAGATTTCGCTTGTCCCTAAGCAAAATAATGCCAGAGATGCAATAAACTTCATGAATTATGTTTGACATATTATATGTTACTTTTCTATTTGAATTATCTAAGTCATGTTATAAAGATTAAAACAATATTGAAAGTGAAGTTAAGTGTTTAAGTAGAACATACCATGTGGAAAAATTGTAGCAAACAAAATCTAGAGTTAAAGATCTAACCACACTAACATATGGAATAGTTAAATTTCCATTGTATTAAAATAGAGAATAAGAAAGTACTTAGAACACGTAAATTTTAATTTGTATTGATTCTCATCTCAAGGCATTTTTAGGTATCCTATTTCTAACTCTCAAAGTGGTTGCATTTTACGCTCTATACCACTTTTCACCTTTTGTCACTCAAAAGTGGTTGCATTTTATGCTCCATACCACTTCTCACCTTTTTCATCTTTTGTACTATCTCATAGGATTACGCTTGTTCTTTTCTTTCTTATTCACATAGAAAAACCTCAAAGTGGTTGCATTTTATGTTCCATACCACTTCTCACCTTTTTCATAACGATTTTTCATTATTTCACTCAACTAGGTTTTTCTCTCGCAATACCTTCATCCTTTATTGATTTAATCATACATAAAAAACTCAAGTGTTCATTCCCAAATTATTCTCATGTTCAAGGTAGGAAATATAAATATTCCATATCCAAATAATGTCTAGATAATTAATTGAAGACTTTAAAATTTTGGTAAAAATTCTTCCAAATTGTATACTCAACTTACAGATTAAATTCATCCTTCAAACAATGTTCTAACCCGCATATCATATTCAATAATCTCAAATTATAATCTATCAACATATGAATTATCTATTTAAAATACTCAAGCATGGAAAAATTTAATAGCATTCATAAAGTAACATGGGAAAACCTTTTTCACCAGGAATCGCGATCGCGAATTAAGCATTCGCGATAGTGAATTTGCCCAAAGTTACATAGAAACGTGCTAAGGCAGAGTCACGGTCGTGAATTCTCAATTCTTGGGCGCGACTTAGTCCCTTTTCCTCATTTCACAACATACAAAAGTGCAGGAATTTCCACCACACTTAAATTTCACAATGTCCTCATTGTGAATTGAGAAAAAGAGACAATATTCATACAAAAGATAATCAAAACAAAAATGCTAACATAATGCAACAGTCAGAAAAAAAAATTTTCACAACAACAAAAGACAAAAACAAAACAAAAACAAAAACAAAAACGGTTAGAAAGAACCTATTCTTCTGCAGAATGCAGAGGCGAAGGCGAGAATTCAATGCGTTGCTTGCGAAAGTATGACATCAACTTCCGAGCCACGCTCCGGTTCTCCTTATGCATTACGTCAAGTTTGGTGTCCATGCTTGCGATATGAGTTTGCAAAGCATGGTGTGAGGCTTCCAAGCCTTCAACCCTTTGGAGGACTTGCCTCCATCCAGCAATTTCTTGCTCCTCCTCATCATCATCATCATGCCTGGAAGATGTCACACGGGCTTGTTCTTGTTCGGCTCTAGGAGTTGGCATTGGAGCAGAAGAAGGACCAGCACCTGCCTGCACTCCAACACGTTGCTCCCATGTCCTCCACCTATATGTAGTGCCTTCACTTACTTGCAACTCATCCATCAACCCTATCCTCTTCAAGAATTGACCACCTAAGGGGCGTACATCACCCGTTATTTGGGCATGGGGTGGTGGGAGAGTCATTCGGGCTGCACATACCATTATGGGAGTAATTCCACTTACCCCCAAGGTGGCTTTTCCCTTGCGGGAAGCATTAAACAAAACATCAAAGATAATCCCTGCCACATCTATAATTTTGTTTTCCATCACACATTCTAAAATGAACAAGTCCTTTATTTGGACTTTGGTGGATTCCACCCGCCAAAACAAAGCATAACACAAATACTTATGTAAATACAATAAGCTTTCGTCTTTAAGCCATTTGTTAGTAGCATTTTTGGCATTATAGTTTGGTTGCCCTGTCAATCGCTCCCAAACACGGATGCCTTTCATCCGGTTGGCCTATACTCAAAACCTGCTCTAGGAAATCCAAACATCATGTTCAGTTTATCGTAATATAGGTTGAATGTTTCACCTTTGTACCTAAATTTGATGGAATCTTCAACATCATTTTCCCACTCTATGGTGGTTAAACATTCAACTGTGCTATTTTGAAAATCTGGCATTCTCAATCTTTCATACTTGTCTAAGCGAAACACATGCAAGAACTGTTCAATTCTATCTAACATGCCTATGTGTGCTAAAAATGACATATCTAAATCATACATAGGAGTGAAAGTAGACTGAGAAAGTTTTTGATAACGCTTACCTTCATCATCTTTGAGAATGAGGAAGGGAGCACCATACTTTTCTGCCAATCTTCTAGCCTCTGGCTCCGTCGAAGCAGTTGAAAATTTTCGTTGTGCTCTTCTCTTGAAAGGCATTTTTGATGGTGACAATATGATGAACACAAGAAAGAATAATGGTAGCAGAGGGTGAAAGATAGAGAAATGCAAAGTTAGGGTTTAGAAAGGTCAGGCAATAGAGATAGATGCTGGGATTTCGTTGATGGAGAGAAGAATGGAGAAATTTTTGAGAGGAAAGTGACAAAGAGAGACAGTCGATGCTTGGAGTTGAAGTCGCGACCTGATTTTATAAAAAAATCGTGACTTTTCACCGAACAGACGCGTCTGGAAAAGTTACCGTTTGATGAGTCGCAATCGCGACTTAAGATGTCGCTCTCACGACTTTCCTTAAAAACTTAGTGTCTGATTTTTGCCCTTTTTGTGTTCACGACTTTGGTTATCGCAATCGCGACTTTGTCCAATTTTCGCCCGTTGTGCGTGTGTGAACCCCTCCCCCCGAGATGCACGATGCGGTGTCAGTACAACATAATGAAGGGATGAATGCACGTGAATGTGTGAGTCGCCACTTAATTTAATTATTTAAGGGTAAATTAAGAAAAACCCTATGACTCCAATTTTAGTTTAATTAACCTATTTTAGATTAATTAACCCAATGAAATAAAGCCTAGTCTACGAACCTAAGATGGATTCCGAGACCATGTCATGCATTTTAACTAACCGTTTTAGATGTTATGAATTGCAGGGTGACAATAGAGCTTTAATCAATTTTGTG
>CAOGCB010317137.1:0-12370 GCA_948266635.1 Cnidoscolus chayamansa
CTCAATTGTACAGTCCCATACCTGCACAATCTCGAAATCACTCAACTGTGCAGCCCCATCCCTACACAGTCTTAGGATCCCTCTTTTTCAGGTGTGGGATCGATTCATTCATGTATCCCTCCACCTAGAAGCATGCCAGAAGCCGCTCTTTGTCCATGCTCTCTCTAGCACCGGCGATCACTTCCCACCCTCTTCGGTCCCGGGTATTACATGCCCACCAGCTTCCGCTTGGTTCGTCCTCGAACCACACCGTACTAGGAGAGGAACTGGCTCTAATACCAACTTGTAACACCCGAAATTTGACGACTTTCGCTACAAACCAACATATATCCTTTCCAACATGCTTTGTCCTCACTCACATGCTTTCTGGGAGAACTTCCCAAAAGGTCACCCTGTAATTGCTCAAGGCCAAGCACGCTTAACCATGGAGGTTTTACGGAAATGCTCCTGAAAAGGAAGGTGTACCTTGTTGATATAGCTAGTACCTATCAAATCTCTTAAGCTATTCTCAATTGTACAGTCCCATACCTGCACAATCTCGAAATCACTCAACTGTGTAGCCCCATCCCTACACAGTCTCAGGATCCCTCTTTTTCAGGTGTGGAATCGATTCATTCATGTATCCCTCCACCTAGAAGCCTGCCAGAAGCCGCTCCTTGTCCGTGCTCTCTCTAGCACCGGCGATCACTTCCCGCCCTCTTCGGTCCCGGGTATTACAGATGTTATTACAAAACTTAAAAGATGATTATTGAGCCATTACTTGAAAGGTTATTTATGGGGTTAATTCTGTGATCCGAGAAAGGCGGAATTTAACGAAGTGGGCCGAGCACAATAACAACGTTCTCCATATAGGCAAAGACATTTTTGCCAGTGAGGCATACATCCACCATTTTTAAAACAGTCTGCTGGAGCTTTGCACGGAGGACTTGGAGGTAGCCCAACTACTTGATGCGTCCCATCTATATATAAACACAAATACATACATAAAACACTTTATATAATTTAAATAAAAATAACAAAGGTTGAAAGAAAATTAAGAGACTAACAAAATCCAATCAAGAGGAAAGCAAGAAAGCAAGCCAGCTTCAACACAGACATTATGATATATATATGTTGATGAATGTATTCTTCAACTTTGTTTTTGGTGTATATATATACACACGCAGTGATAGTATCAGGTTCTTTAATTTGGCAATGTGACGTTAGCAATAGATTTTTTTCTTAATTAGTTACCTTATATTACTTGTCATTTTATGGTAATAACAACCAATATTTGTTTTATTTAACATTACAGACAAACAAATTACCATATAATATATGAACATACCATTTATGACTATATTTCATTGTTAATTGTTTACATATTATCCAGAAAATATTTATTATATTTTTAGAAATATTTAAATTATTATCTAGATTTTTATTTGATGTTGAGTATTTAATAGAAATACAGAAGCTGAGATCCTAATGTTGAAGTTAGAATTAAAAATACATGGAAACAAAAGGCAACAATACGTTACAAAGATATTGTGGCATATTTAAAGAATACAAGAAAAAGGCCAACATTTGTAAGTGAGGGTGCTTGGAGATGATGGGAGCAACGTTTGAATGAACCGGAGGTCATTCAATAGTCAAAGAAATACTTTAGGAACCGTCGTGGTGTTGTACATACTCATGGGCCATCCACCATAAAGGTAGATCAATAACATATATTGAATGATCCAATAAAATTATAAGTATTTTTCTATATAAAAGTAATTACTTTCTTAAGAAAATTTATATAGTTATATGAATTTGTAGGTATTTTTTGATATCTTATAGACACAATATGTAAAATACAAGATGAACTATGTTTGTCAATTATTTGTTGATGAAATCTATATAATTATGTAAAATTGTAATTTTTTTGTTGATTTTTAGTGGAGGAAATGTCCAAAATACATAGGAAACTATGTCCGTTTTTTAATATAGCTTTACAATATATTAATGAATTTATTAGAATACTCATTTCAGATATGTAAAATTGTATTTTACAATATTTTTACTTAATTTATTTTCAATTTATAATTAAATATTAGGAGAAAGAAACTCATCATAAGGCAACATCGACCAATATATTTATTCATACTTGTAACAATCCGGCCATACCGGACAATTATTGACATTAGAATTTTCAACCACCTGAAAATGACTGAAACCCTAACAAGCCTATATGTCATCGTATGCCATTTTTTCGTCATATTTTTTCACGCTCATTTTCATTTCCTGTGTTTCATTTTCATCACATTTCATACATTTGCAATCATTCATTCAGTTAAGCAAGCATTCGTATACATTCATGCATCATAACTGTATTAGATCTAAGCATCATATGAGAAGAATTAACTCGATCACCGTGCATTATAATTAAGTGACCTACAACACTAAGTCTAACATGCCAGTTATGTTCAATCTACTTAATCATTCTCTATTACATGTCATTTTACAACCTAGGGCAGCAAAAACTATTACATAAATTCTGTTTGGTCCATTCTTTCGAGTCACATAAGGCATACCTATGAAAAACATATAAAATGGAGAGGAGATGAGAAGAGGACATAAAGGAGCATGAGCTATTTTGAAATAGCTTCGTAAGTAGATACAGAAAACATAATGCGTAAAAATCATACATTTTCATGCTAGTGGAATGCAACATTCTTAAATAGTTCACATAGCTTTCACATAAGGTGATTCTGTCCCTATAGACTTCTTTGCTCAGTTTTCGAGGCAACTCCTCAAGACTTCATTAACGTTATACCTGGGGAGCCAAAGTATACCCTCAGACCTTCATTTACCATTAGTAGTGTTAAAAAGCTCTTTTTAGCCATTTTGGTCTTAGCATATATTGGTGCTAAGTAGCTCCTTTCAGACAACTTGGTTGCTCATACCTTTCATAGCATTTCATTCATTCAATATTTATTGAAGTCTATGGCTCATCCATAAGTCATCGAGTCATAATATCACATATGTAATACATATGTAATACAACATATCTAATTGTGCTAATGCAAGCAACCTAAACATCATGATGCATGCATATACCATAAGATAGTTATGTGTCATACCATTTCAAAGAATTTAGCATCTACTTACCTGGATAATTGTGTCTTCACAATAATCCAACTATTGCTGCCTTTGGTTCCTTGAGTCCGGTCCTATATTGATCAACTTTGGATTAAAGACATTCATACACATTCCCATACTTCTCCATACATTTTATTCATTTTACTTTACTTTTAAAGCTATTGTTAGGTTATTCTAGATACTATATTTGGAAATTGAGAGATATCAATTGCTCTCCTACGATTTTTGAACCATTCTTCTATTTATCTGAATGATGCCTTAATTGCATCCCTTAGTACTGAACTGTAACCTTATACCGAGTGATACTCTTTGAATATCTGAGGTACTATCTTACTATACCTTATCGAGTGATGTCTTAAGCATATCCTTCAGTTACTGAACCATTTTGTTGACCAAATCAACTAAATGACTCGGCTATATCATTTACTTTATTAATTTATTTTTTGCCGAATCATAAAATGCCTCGGTTTTTCCATTTGATCACCTATATGACTCAGTTCAGAAGCCTTATTCATGGTGACTGGATTATTGTTTCAATGACTAGAAATTGGGTTTTTCCCAAAAGGTCAAAACCTACTTCCTTGTGTTTCCAGTCTATCCAGGCATGTTTTTATGTATATTTTCACTAAGAAACACATCATCTAACCTCAAACAACATCATCTAACCTTAACAAAATCATTCTAACTCCTACATTGCACTAAAGATGCATATCACTATTCATCATCTCTCATTTTTCTGCATTTTCCTAAGATTTCTACAAATTCATCATAACACCTAAACTTCATTAAACTTGATATGCAATCACATATTTCTTGTCTTCTAACTCATTCACTTGCATTTCATCTCATTTAATCAATTAAGAACTTGCATTAACCCATATACATTAAGAATTAGGTTCTACCCGAAACTATCCAACATTTCATCAAAATTGCGATAAACTTGCATACTTATCCTAGTTCTCACCTATTTACCCAATACAAGTTAGAAGAGGCCAACTAACCTGATTTGAAGGTGATCAGTAAAGGAGAGCTCGATTTCCTCAAGTTCCCACTGGTGCACTTGCTTCAATCAATGAAAGCTTGCTTAAACTTCTAACTTACTATTTTCTATTGATTACTTAGTGGATCCATACTCCTTTAACTCTATTAAACTCAATAGTTAACTTTGTGATGTTTAGAGGAATTTCTCTAGGCACTACCATCTGTTAGGCAATTGTTTCTATAAGAAACCATTCTACCCATGGCTATTTCCCTTTTATAGAGAGGTGGTCCAATCATTGGCTTGGACACTGAAGCAATGGTTTGACTCGAAACCTACATGCCTCACCATTTTACCATTTTGTCCTTCCTTATTTTTCATTTGTTATTTCTATCATTTTTCACATCTCTTAATATTTTATCTTTGCATTTCAGTCCTTAATAATTTCTTTATTACATTTTAAATCTTTTTTCACTTTTTCAACCTAGTTTTCAAATATTTCAAGAATATTTCATCTTGAAAATCTACATTTTTATAAGGGAGAAGTGATGAGTGTTACAATACTCACACTCGTAACCATGACTAGGAGACTTTTGTGGATCAAAAGTCGAAACATATACATATATAGTATCCTTTTATGTTTTCAAATTAACATTAGTTTTATTGTTTAAATATCACAAATTAGTTGTAAATAAAATAATTTATTTCTTTTTTTTTATATCTTAGAGGCCATTTACAAGAAGGAAGGAGCTCTCACAATCAATACTGAATAGTATCGATGAAAACCAAATACGTTGATGTTGTTGGAGGTGAAAAAAGGTAAAAGATTTATTGTCTTAGATTTGAAGTTTCTTCTTTTTATCTCATACTAGCTAGTTCCTCTTTTAGTTGATCATCTACATCATATGATTCATAAAATATTATCTAGTAACAACATGTAAATAATTTAGAGAGGGAGATTGAAGAAGACATGTAAGAAAGACAAGAAAGTTTGGTACCCCACGTGGATAGGCTTGATGCGCTCTCTATAATAGTTTGGCTTCAGCCCACCAACCCTTATCTATCGATCGATCCTATTGAAAAATATGTGGGTCATAATACTAAATGCTTAATAAGGAATGACATGACTTAATAATGTATGTCTTAATAATGCATATCTTGATAATGTATGACTTATTAGTGAATGTCTTAATAATAAATGATTAGTTAATATTATGCTACAGAAAGCTAATTGTCATGTACGTTTATTAGGGCCTAGGTAATTAGGTGCCTAATTAAGCTATAATTAAGAACTTAAATGTATAATATAAACTATGCTAAATGAGGAGATGTTTTCTTGATATTTATGACATACAGAAGTATGTTTGGAGTGGTAGGATATTTGTTTAAACGTGAATGTGTATGCGATAAGCAATTCGCATGCAATTAGTGTGTGTATAGGTTGCATGAGATATGGTGAACAAGTAGGCAAGTATGAATGAAATGCTTTGATGGTGTGAACCCCTCCCCGTATATGCAGATGCATGTGAATGCAATGCAATTTAATAGGGATGAATGCACGTGAGTGTGAGTAGCCACCTTGTTTAATTCTTTAGGGTAAACTAGGAAAAACCTATGTGACTCCTTTTTAATTTAATTAACCTAATTTTTAGAGTAATTAGCCCAATAGATTAAGGCATAGTCTTCGAACCCGAGGTGGATCCCGAGACCATGTCATGTAGATTAACTAACCATTTTAAATGCAGCTGAAATGCAGGGAAAAGTGTTTTGATGATTTTGATGAATTTGATGCTTTTAGCAATTTTGATTATTGTGATTATTTTGAAAATGGTGACTTGTTATTTAGGGTATAATCCCAAATCGCCTACGCACCCTTTATTTGAATAAGGGATCAAAGTCCACATAGTTCGAAATTGCCTTTTTAAAAGGGCTTTGGTTTTTAGGCCTTTAGGGCCAAATTGGGTTTTGGGCTTTTGTTGCCAAAATTGTTTTTTGGGCCTTTAGGGCCAAATTGGGTTTTTTTGGGCCTTATGGGCCTAATGGTGAATTTTGGGCCTTTAGGGCCAAATTGAGTTTTTTGAGCCTTTAGGGCCAAATCTGGTTTAGTTGGGCCTTTAGGACCAAATTTGATTTTATTGGGCCTTTAGGGCCAAATATGGTTTTATTGGGCCTTTTAGGCCAGATCTGATTTTATTGGGCCTTTTAGGGCTAGATCTGATTTTATTGGGCCTTTTAGGGCCAGATGTGGTTTTTTGAACTGCAATTTAGGCAATTTCACTGCAAAAAATGATGAAATTTAGGCCTTTTAGCCACAATTATTGATTAATTGGACATTTTTAGCCAATTTATTCGAACTAGGGGTGATATGTTGTAGTTATGGATTAACTAGACACTTTTTAGCCCATAAGTTCGGATCTAGCTTGAATACCTCGATTATTGATTAATCGGGCATTATAGCTTTAGATCTGTTTAATTAAAGCTTAATGAGATGGATGCAATGATTGGGTTTAGAATTGGAGTAGAATAGAAGTATGCATATGATACTTTAAATTTAAATAACTAAGTTTTAGAGGCATACCTGATTCAGACGTCTTCCACTTTGCAGCTTCAGTTTGTCAGATCTCCAATAATTCAAGATTAATTAGGTGATCACAACACAACTAAATAATGCAATATTAATGATGCAGAAGGAAAGTAATAAAAGAATCACAAGGAGCGAGGGAGGGAGAAAGATCGCTCATCAACACAAGCAGCTCGTAATAATTAAGAATTGCTTAAAGCAAAAAGGGAGAAGAGAAAGCTCTTCAACACAAGCGGTGAGTAAAAATGAAGGATCGGGGCTCAATTTATAGGAAAAATCGGCTCGAGGGCGGCAGGTGCCGCCGGTAGGCTACCGCCGGGGACGGCGGTAGGTGCCGGCGGTAGGTTACCCCTGGCGTCGGCGGTAAGCTACCGCCGGGCAGAGCAGTAGGCGCCGGCAGTAAGCTACCGCCGGGCACGACGGTAGGCGCAGGCGACCGCCGGCGAGGGCGGTCGCGACCGGTGGCCTTGGCGGTCACGACCGTCGGCCTTGGCGGTCTTGACCGCCATCGAGGGCGATCACGACAGCCGGCTTAATTGGTCGGTACCGCCATCGAGGGCGATCGGTACCGCCGGCTTTGGCAGTCCAAGCTGCCAAGACTGCCAATTTGAGTACCATATTGGCATACTTCTGGAAACTTTTCCGAAAGGCCTTCGGTCTGGCCGGACTGTTTGCAATCCGGGAAAACAGGCTTTCCGAGCCTCAAAATTCGAGTATTCACAGTTGGCCCCCACTAGCAAACATAAAGATGATTTATGGGAGCCAGTGGTTGTCTAAATTGCGAATTTTCAGTTTGAGGATTTTTTTGGGTACTTAGTACCAAAAATTAGGAATTTCTAGGCCTTTGTGGCCAAACTAGTTTTTTAGGCCTTTGAGGCCAAATTGATTTTTTTGGGCCTTTGAGGCGAAATTGATTTTTTTGGGCCCTTGGGGGCCAAGATTGATTCTTTTCGGGCCCTTGGGGCCAAATTGATTTTTTCTTGACATTTGAGGCCAAATTGTTTTTTTGGGCCCTTGGGGCCAAATTGATTTTTTTCGGGCCTTTGAGGCCAAATTGATTTTTGGGGCCTTTGAGGCCAAATTGATTTTTCAGGCCCTTGGGGCCAAATTGATATTTTGGCCTTTGAGGCCAAATTGATGTTTTTGTGCCTTTGAGGCCAAATTGATTTTTTGGGCCCTTGGGGCCGAATTGATTTTTCGGCCTTTTAGGCCAAATCTATTTTTTTCTGCCTTTGAGGCCAAATTGATTTTTTGGGCCCTTGGAGCCAAATTGATTTTTCGAGCCTTCGAGGCCTAATTGATTTTTTGGGCCCTTGAGGCCAAATTGATTTTTTGGGTCTTTGGGGCCAAATTGATTTTTCGGGCCCTTGGGGCCAAATTGATTTTTCGGGCCCTTGGGGCCAATTTTTTATTTTTTCGGGCCTTTGAGGCCAAATTGATTTTTTCGGGCCCTTGGGGTGAAATTGATTTTTTTGGGTCTTTGAGGCCAAATTGTTTTTTTGGGCTTTTGAGGCCAAATTGATTTTTCGGGACCCTTGAGGCCAAATTGATTTTTTAGGCCCTTGAGGCCAAATTGATTTTTTGGGCCTTTAAGGCCAAATTGATTTTTCGGGCCCTTGGGGCCAAATTGGTTTTTCGGGCCCTGGGGCCTAATTGATTTTTCGGGCCCTTGGGGCCAAATTGATTTTTCGGGCCCTTGGGGCCAAATTGATTTTTTCGGGCCTTTGAGGCCAAATTGATTTTTTCGGGCCTTTGAGGCCAAATTGATTTTTTCGGGCCCTTGGCGCTAAATTGATTTTTTTGGGCCTCTGAGGCCAAATTGCTTGAGGCCTAATTGATTTTTCGGGTCCTTGGGGCCAAATTGAGTTTTTCGGGCCTTTGAGGCCAAATTGATTTTTTCGGGGCCTTGGGGCCAAATTGATTTTTTTGGGCCTGAGGCCAAATTGTTTTTTTGGGCCTTTGAGGCCAAAATGATTTTTCACGCCCTTGGGGCCAAATTGATTTTTTTGGGCCTTTGGGGCCGAATTGATTTTTGTTGGGGCCTTACGTCCAAATTGATTTCTTTGGGCCCTTGGGGCCAAATTGATTTTTCGAGCCCTTAGGGCCAAATTAATTTTTTCGGGCCGTTGAGGCCAAATTGATTATTTCGGGGCCTTGGGGCCAAATTGATTTTTTTGGGCCTTTGGGGCCGAATTGATTTTTTTTTGGGGCCTTGGGGCCAAATTGATTTCTTTGGCCCCTTGGGGTCAAATTGATTTCTTTGGCCCCTTGGGGTGAAATTGATTTTTCGAGCCTTTGAGGCCAAATTGATTTTTCGGGCCCTTGAGGCCAAATTGATTTTTTGGGCCCTTGGGGCCAAATTGATTTTTCGGGCCCTTGGGGCCAAATTGATTTTTTCCGGCCTTTGAGGCCAAATTGATTTTTTCGGGCCCTTGGGGCGAAATTGATTTTTTTTGGGCCTTTGAGGCCAAATTGTTTTTTTTTGGCCTTCGAGGCCAAATTGATTTTTCGGGCCCTTGAGGCCTAATTGATTTTTTAGTCCCTTGAGGCTAAATTGATATTTTGGGCCTTTAAGGCCAAATTGATTTTTCGGGCCCTTGGGGCCAAATTGATTTTTCGGGCCCTTGGGGCCAAATTGATTTTTCGGGCCTTTGGGGCCAAATTGATTTTTCTGGCCTTTGAGGCCAAATTGATTTTTCGGGCCCTTGGGGCCAAATTGATTTTTTCGGGCCTTTGAGGCCAAATTGATTTTTTCGGACCCTTGGGGCCAAATTGATTTTTTTTGGCATTTGAGGCCAAATTGTTTTTTTGGGCCTTTGAGGCCTAATTTATTTTTCGGGCCCTTGGGGCCAAATTGATTTTTTCGGGCCTTTGTGTCCAAATTGATTTTTTCGGGGCCTTGGGGCCAAATTGATTTTTTTGGGCCTGAGGCCAAATTGTTTTTTGGGCCTTTGAGGCCAAATTGATTTTTCGGGCCCTTGGGGCCAAATTGATTTTTTTGAGCCTTTGGGGCCGAATTGATTTTTTTGGAGCCTTAGGGCTAAATTGATTTCTTTGGGCCCTTGGGGCCAAATTGATTTTTCGGGCTCTTGGGGCCAAATTGATTTTTTCGAGCCTTTGAGGACAAATTAATTTTTTCGGAGTCTTGGGGCCAAATTGAATTTTTTGGGCCTTTGAGGCGAAATTGTTTTTTTGGGCCTTTGAGGCGAAATTGATTTTTTCGGGGCCTTGGAGCCAAATTGATTTTTTTGGGCCTTTGGGGCCGAATTTATTTTTTTTTTTGGGGCCTTAGGGCCAACTTGATTTCTTTGGGCCCTTGGGGCCAAATTGATTTTTCGGGCCCTTGGGGCCAAATTGATTTTTCGGGCCCTTGGGGCCAAATCGATTTTTTCGGACCTTTGAGGCCAAATTGATTTTTTCGTGTCCTTGGGGCCAAATTGATTTTTTTGGGCCTTTGAGGCGAAATTTTTTTTTTAAGCCTTTGAGGCCAAATTGATTTTTTTGAGGCCTTGGGGCCAAGTTGATTTTTTTGGGCCTCTGAGGCCAAATTATTTTTTTAGGCCTTTGATGCCAAATTGATTTTTCAGGCCCTTGGGGCCAAATTGATTTTTTTGGGCCTTTGGGGCCGAATTGATTTTTTTTTTGGGCCTTAGGGCCAAATTGATTTCTTTGGGCCCTTGGGGCCAAAATGATTTTTTCGGGTCTTTGAGGCCAAATTGATTTTTTTGGCCCTTGGGGCCAAGTTGATTTTTTGGGCCTTTGGAGCCAAATTGATTTTTTTTGGGCCTTTGAGGCCAAAATTATTTTTTTGGGCCTTTGAGGCCAAATTGATTTTTTTTTTCATTTCTTTTTCTTAAGAATGAATCCTTTTTTAGTCACAGTATGCGCAGTTGGACCAAAAAGTCTATTCAAAGTAGAAAATGTCAATTCTGGGGATGTATGGTGTCTCCAATTACTACCCTTAGGGGAGTGGTTATTGACTAGGACTTTTTACAGGCTTACATCAGACTTTGGGACCCGGAGGCCCATGTTTTTCGGTTTAAGGCCATGATGGAGGCAATGTGCCCCCTCTTTGGGGTGGTTCTGCATAATTTTAGGGTGCCCCCAATGCCCCTTTGGTTAGACATGAGGTAAAAATTGGGTATGTTTGGTCATTTGAAGGTGTATTTCAATTTAGTCGGCCACAAGTTAGGGCTATGATTGTTGATGATCAGAAGGCAATTTTGCTGCCGTCAATTGATGAATTCTTGGAGGCTCAGTTAGATGACCTAAACCGGATGAGGCTGAGGATACGAACCTTTGCTTTCTATTTGCTTGCTGGTTTATTCAATAAGGACCAAGGCTTTGGGGATTTGCAATTCTACCCTGATGATTAGGCGAATGGAAGGGGATGAGCTGCATTGGCAGTATTGTTCTTATCGAGACTGTTCAGAGTATGGATCGAGCGGCTTTAGGCCATGAAAACTGGACAATCTTTCCTTCGTTTTTTTTTCTTTTTTTTTCTTTTCTTTCTTTTTTTTCTTTCTTTTTCTTTTTTTTCCTTTTCTTTTTTTTTCTTTTTTTTTCTTTTTTTTTTCTTTTCTTTTTTTCTTTTTCTTTTTCTTTTTTTTTTCCTTTTTTTTATCACCTCGCCCTAGAAAAGATTAGGAGGAATGCACTGCTGAGTGAGTTGGAGGGATGGACTGACACAGGCGAGGAGATTGTTTTAGCTCTTAGGGAGACAGGTGAGACTTCAGGACCTAGAGAGGACACGGATGATATTGCTTCATGCAGACACAGAGAGACTTAGTTTAGACTAGACTCTGAGGAGGGATACAGATGATGTTGCTTCATGCAGACATAGAGCGATTTAGTTTAGACTAGAAGGGATACGGATAATGTTGCTTTATGCAGACATAGAGACTTAGTTTAGACTAGACTCTTAGGGATTTTTTTTTCAGACTTTGGTCTTTTTGTACTTGATGGAATTTTTGACTCTTTTGAGTCATTGGATTGATGATTTTCTTCGAAGAATAGACACATGAATGATATTTTTATATCTTTCCAAGCATCTCTTACTTTATCTTTTTTTTCTTTTTGCTCTAATTTTTGCTTAAGCTGCTCTTTCGGGTTTTCGACTTAGCGAGCTGTTTGCTCTAATTTTTGCCTAGACAGCCCTTTCGGGTTTTCAGCCTAGCGAGCTACCCATTTTCTCCCTTTTTGGGTTTTCAGCTTAGCGGGCCCCGATTTTTGCCTAAGCCACCCTTTTCGGGTTTTCAGCTTAGCGGGTTTTTTATTATTATTTTTTTGCTTCTTTTTTTTATTGGCAAAGAAGATAATGAATGTTTTTATTTATTTAGACCGAGCCCCTTTTCGGCTTCCTACGTATCTTCTTTTACATTTAATGAGAGAATCAGGTCTTCGTAGTTCTTCCTGTTCTTCCTTACATAGAAATCACAAGGAGTAATTTCATATGTAGTACTTTTTAAGCTGATCCAGATTGCATGTGTCACGAGCAGAAATTAGGGCCTAGAAGATTAGGCACCTAAATTAATTAAACTTAGCAATTAAAGGGATAAATAAGGTAATAAGTGAAATTAATAAAGTGAAAATAGAAATGGAAGTGATAAAAGAAATGAAAATGGAATTAGAAATAGAGATATAAAGAATGATGAAATAAATAAAGGATGGAGGGTAAAATGGTCAAA
>CAOGCB010317157.1:0-20212 GCA_948266635.1 Cnidoscolus chayamansa
CTTCAATGTTCAACCCCTTCCCAACGGTCCAAACCTTGACTCTGTCTCTCTCTCTCTCTGGAAATGGTCGAACTTGTATACTTGTCAACGCTCTCTCTCACTATCAAAACCCTAAGACCTCTTACTCTTTGATCCATTGTATCACAAGGGAAGAGAAGGAAGAGAGACTGGCAATTCGAACGACTCAGGATGATGATGATCTACATGTCTCTGTATTTCTTGCTCCCGTCTTGGTGGGAGATCGAGGTCACTCTGGCTGCTTCCATTTTTCTCATCGCTTCCTATTGCTTCTTTGTATGGAGTGGAACAAGTGGAGATGCTGATGCTGATGCTGGTGATCGGTTGCTGATTTTGGACAATTCCGGTAATTCTGGGAATGGAATTGATGATAGAGACAAGGTCAATTTCGTATATTTGTTTTTATTTTTGATTTTTCTCTTTTTTTTATCTGAATGTGATGAGTTTTGAATGAGAAATATGTTTGATTTTGAATAGAAGGTTTGTTTTATGTGAAGTTTGAAGTTTTATGATTTTTGGTAACCAAGTTCTTATTATAATTTTCTTCTGTTTTCTCCCTGGAGTTTTACTACTTTAATGTGGATGATGTGCGTGAGACTTCAGTTTTGCCTTTTCCCACTTGTAGATTTTATTTTTCTCAGTCTCAGCTTTGAGTGTTCTTGGGATTTTGATGATTAACAGCTTTTAATAGAATTTGGGAAGTAATTTGCTTTTTAAAAATTCATGCTGTTATTACTTTTTCTTTTTTTTTTTTTTTTTTTTTTCACTTGAATTCATTTGGCAGTAATAGTTTGATTTTTTGCCTTGAATGGATGATAAGGATGATAAACGTGTAAATTAAAATAAATTGTGAGAATGCGTGTTAGTTAAAGTAATCATCTCCATTTTGATTGTTAATTGCAGCTGAAAAGGAAGAATATTTACCTTAAGTAAATTTATTGAAGTCTTGGTTATACAGTAAGCAAAGGGACGATGCTAGTTATAGAAAAGTGGCTTTCCTTTTTCCTTTTTTAAATTGTATCCGTGTGGAGAAATTCACATATTCTTTTATCTGTTATCATTGATATTTGCTGTCCTACTTTTCCTTTAACAATTTGCTGCAGTTTGTTCAGAATATTAGCTGCTTTTGATTGTTGAAACATCGAAGAGACTAAACAGAGCATCTTTTCACATTTTTCATTTTGGACCGAACTTTTCATCTTATCTGAATATAACCATGTGATGTTGTTAAGGGATTTTTTTGAAGAAATTTGAGAATTTATAGCATGTTTTACAGCAGTCAAATTCTTGTGTAATATAAGGATTTGTGAGTTGTGACAAGATAATAAGTCATCAAGATATCATATAGTTTTTCAGGATCTTGCTTGCATAGACATGACTACAATTTTGGTTCTTTGGTATCTGATTTCTTACGTGATGCTGTATTATATGTTGTCATAATTTTATACTACCATCTTTCTGCCGAAGCAACTAATTTTTTGCTCTATTTATACTTGAAGTTGGATTTTGGTAATGTTTCTAACTTGCCATACCCAGCCTTTTTGCTTTAGGCTCGGAGTAATTTTCCACCTTCTTTGACATGCAGTTCTGCACTTATTTTGTAGATGGGTCAGCTGAAAGGAGATCCTCAGTCCAACTCTGCATATATAATCAAGGTATCTTTGGATATTGAAGACATTTTTTTCTGGCTTACGTATACCATAAATGAAGATTGGCATGTTAAGGGTTTGAGCTTTGACATTGTATTTGACTATGTATAGTTTATTCCTTGCCACTATTGTATTTTCCAGTTGGAATTATTGGCAGCTAAGAATCTGATTGGTGCAAATTTAAATGGAACTTCAGATCCATATGCAATCATTACTTGTAGTTCAGAAAAGCGATTCAGGTTATTTCATTTCCCCTTTTCTTTAATGTTGAATGGTTAATGTACTGAAGGGAAAAAAATAGATAGGAATTATTCGATTTTAGTTCTTAATTTTGGTAATCTATTAAATTGTTCTATTTTAGAGTTTTAACTTGTATCTTCCTAACTTGGAGAATTTGAACCCTTATTGTAATTTAGGGTTTTTTTTTTTTAATTCGGAAAAATTTATTTAATAGATATTACCAGGTGAGGGCCATATTTTTGTTATTTGGTTTTTTTTATGATAAAATTTCCTCAAGTTACAATATCAGGGAGTTTTATTTTTTAGTGATATATCTGTATTCTATTTTGTAAGATTAGAGAAACTCTAATAGTCCTAGTTCAACAAGTTCTAGTAATATTTTTCTAATTTATTTATCTACTTGGACTTTGTTGATTAACGAGAAATGAAATTATCATGGAGGGTTTTATTTATTCATTTATTTATTTTTATGAAGTGTGTGGTCAGGGAGTTTTATTTTTTAGTGATATATTTGTATTCTATTTTGTAAGATTAGAAAAAGTCCTTTAATCGTCCTATTTCAACAAGTTCTAGTAATATTTTTCTAATTTATTTATCTTCTTGGACTTTGTTGATTAACAAGAAATGAAATTATCATGGATTGTTTTATTCGTTCATTTGTTTATTTTTATGAAGTGTGTGTTTTGTGTCCCCCTCGCTCTATGTGTACCACCTGTGCTCTCATTCGTGTTTCTATTTAATTTAATGCTGTTTGAGGTTTTTTCTGAATTTATTTCAATTTTTTTATTTAATTTAATGCTGTTTGAGGTTTTTTCTGAATTTATTTCAATTTTTTACTGCCACAGCTCCATGGTCCCTGGTTCAAGAAATCCCATGTGGGGAGAGGAGTTCAATTTTTCCGTTGATGAGCTTCCTGTCCAGGTAACTATCATGAATTGTCATGATTAGAGATTGGCCTTTTTAAGAACTAGTAAATATATTGAGAATTGCATACTTGTAAGATCCTTCCTGTAGTATAAACATTCAGCAATGTTATAATTTGCACGTCTAACCATGATTACATGTCTAAGAAACATTTATTTTCATATGACTTATCATTTGAGTTACCGATTCCATACAGTAAGAGCTCAATTTGATCATTTGTTATTTTATGTGTGTGTACAAGTTCTTTGTTATTGTAAAATGTACTAGAGCATTACTAGGTGCAACCCAACTACAAAGGAAGGGCTTTTATGCCTCAGGAATAAAAGAATATCTACAAGGTCTAAAGCATTCACGAGTTGTTCATTATACCAAATTTTAAGCATTTTAAGCTAAATGTTAAGAGTATAAAGCAATTATTTCTTCTTTTCTGTGCAATAATGTATGCCCTATGCTCCTCCGATACTTTGATACTTCTACCAAACCAAACCTTATTTTCAAGCTAGTTGGTGTCGGGTATATAGAATTATAGATCCATATTATCCATCAGACTTGGTTTAGAGTTACATAATTAGAAAGATCTAGAGCCGCTAAATCTATTCTTGCTACTTCCCTTGACTCATCTAAAGTGTATGTGTTAGGTATTTTTGTTTACAATGGTTGATCCATTTTAGGGCTGTAGTGTAAGGCTTTGAAAGACTTTGTTTGACAGTGAAAAACTTCTTGAAAGTTTAGGCACCTGAAATTCTGGATGCTGGCAATCATAAAGTGTAATTCTTTTTTTCATTTGGATGAGTTCAGTTCAATGGAGTGCAGGAGGTTAAAAAACAAAGTTAAGTGCAGTTCAGTTGGCCTTGTGATAAAAGGCACGCAGTTTAATTTGAATCACACTAAACCTTTCTTATTTGATAGAAAAAGTTCACAATTGGAAAAATATTGGACTTCTTAACTTCTAGCGCAAGCTTAAGGACACACAAAGTCTTGCTTCTAGGAATATATCATTATAGCGAATCTCAGCAAAAATGAGTTTTCTGTATAATTTTCCTTCAAATATATTTTTTTTACATTTATTTTTGATGTATTTTTCTTCTGCACTAGCAGATTAATGTAACGATATATGATTGGGATATAATTTGGAAAAGTACTGTTCTGGGCTCTGTTACTGTCACTGTTGAAAGTGAAGGTCAAACTGGTGCAGTATGGTATGCATTAAATAGCCCATCTGGGCAGGTAATATTTCTTCCTAAATTCTTTTCTCATTGATGTTGGTATTTGTATTTCTTATTGCTTAGATACTTCCAATTTTATCTTAAATCTCATGGGAGCTCATATAAATCTTATGTTTCTTGTCAGGTTTGTCTCCATATTAAAACAATAAAGCTACCTGTAAATTCTTCCAGGTGATCTTTTAGTTTATTACTTTCTGTCCTTTTTTTATTTTTTACGTCCTTGGACAATTTACCTTGTTCAGTGTTTACAGTTTCATAATTAAAAAAATATGCCCCTTTTGATATGCTCATCGGTTTATAGTTTTTCTTATTAACTCTGCTGTGCTAGCTAGATGAATGGCATCCTTTGTTTCGATGTCTTTTATTATCGGATGTAGGGATGGGCATTCAACTGACCAAATCAAACTGAATTTTTGAATAATTGAATTGTAATTAATTTTAAGAATTACGAACTAAACTGAAATTAAATTCTTTTGGGTGATCTTTTGGTTTATTACTTTGTCCTTTTTTGCTTTTTTACCTACTCCTTGGCCAATTTACATTGTTTAAAGTTTCATAATTAAAAATATGCCCCTTTTGATATGCTTATCGGTTTATATTTTTTTCTTATAAACTCTGCTGTGCTAGCTATGAATGGCATCCTTTGTTTCAGATGTCTTTTACTATTGGATGTAGGGATGGGCATTCAATTGATCAAATCAAACTGAATGTTTGAATAATTGAATTGTAATCAATTTTAGAATTACTAACTAAACTGAAATTGAGAAAAATTGAGCCAAACCAAAATTGAAAATTTTGATCGGTTATTGATTATAACCAAATTAACTGAAAATATATTTTATATTACTAATTATTTAATTAAATATAATAAAATATATTTATAACATTTTTATTTAAAAAAGAAATACAGTTTAATATTAATTAAATAAATAACTACAAATTCAATATTATTAATAAAATTATTATTAATAAAATTCTGATTAATAGAAATTCAGTTAGTTTACTTAGTTTAGTTCCCAAATCAAAGGTAATCAAACCAAAAAGCAAAAATATTTTATACAGTAACAGAAAATCAAACTGAACTGAATATACTCTTACCAAAATAACCAAATTTCATTGCTTCATTTATTTGGTTATAACTGAATAAAGTACACTGCCTAGTAGTAGCTCTTTGATTAGGGTTTCTACTGATAGGAAATAGAATAACATAAGAGAGATCTCAGAAGAAGGTAGAAGAAGATAGGGAAAGGAATAGAAATAAGAAGAGAGAAGACTTGAAAGAAAGATGATATTTGTGTATTAGTTTCTGGAATAAATCTTATTACAGGTAAATCTCCTCTTGTATACTCTCTACTGAATAACTGCCATTAGCTTTCCTCCACAGATGTAAAACACTGTATTCTGCAGTTACATTTCCCGCTATAACTAACTACTCATTCCCTCCAAATCTAATCCTTCTCAACGCTTTCACAATAATCAGACTTCTTCCTCCTATATGTGACAGCACCCCTAATTGGATGTTCATTTTTGTTTTGGCTAGAGGTATTGAATGCTAGAAATAATGAATATCATGTGAAGGTATATTCTATTAGGGTCTTCCTTCTAAAATTACAAACTGAGAAAGATGCCCTAATTCTTGCTGCTAGTCCAATGTGATAAGGTTCCCCCGCTACTTAGATTGCAGTATGTACCTTCTACCCTAAACGGAGGTATATGATTTACACATATCCAGATTCTTCTCTTCCAATCATTTTTTCACAGTGAATGAATAGAGTAATATTGGTGGAATTATTTTTATTTGCATTTAATTTGTTGAAAAAAAAAATCATAATTGATAGGGTTATGAATGGATATGCTCGAAGAAGGATTTCTTTGGATAAACAAGGGCCTACAATGGTTCATCAGAAACCTGGGCCTCTGCAAACCATATTTAACCTACCTGCAGATGAGGTCAGATGCACAAAACTTATCTATTTTTGGAATGCTTTAGCAATGAAACTTTAATGAAATATTGGAATTTAAGAACAAGTTCTTTTAGCTATTCTTTTGCTGAGGATCATAAATTTGCAATCAAGGTTTTTTTATTCCTTTCCAACACATTAAATTGAAACTTTTTATCTGTTTCAGATTGTTGAACATAGTTATTCATGTGCACTTGAGAGGTCATTCTTGTATCATGGCCGCATGTATGTGTCAGCATGGCACATATGCTTCCACTCAAATGTTTTCTCCAAGCAAATGAAGGTAATCTGACCTTTTCCATATGCCATTTATTATATTTACTTATTTTCTATTGTTTCTTCTTAATAATAATGCTCTTAAAAGTATTAGCTTCAGGGCTGTTGCATAGATTATTAAGCATGATTGTTCTTTTTCTTTATTCATTATTTATTTTTTTTATTGTCTAGCATTAGGCTTTAAGGACATGAAACAAATCATAAAAGGTAATCTTTGTTCGCTACATAATGCAAGGTCTGGTAAAGATTATTGCATTTCTCAATTCATTGCCCTGTTTTTAAACCCATTTCTCTTGCAAGAGCTATGACCTTGTTTGTTAGTTGTGACATAGTTAAGCTCTTTGAATCCTGAACATAGGCAATCATGCCATGTTGTTTGCTCAAGTAAGAACTGAATGTTAATAGAAATTGTTAAACCATGCTTCACTTGACTTATTTTACGGATTATATGCTAAGCAAATTTCATTTCTTTAATTAAATATCAATAAAGTCACATCATGTCAGATAAGCCATTTTATTTCTCCTACACACTGCATGTTATTAACTATTATAAGTACTGTGTAGATGAAGGTAGTAAAACTATTGTGTTCAACTTAGTGTGCCTTTCGGAATTCCAAAAACCTTACATGGATGTTCCTTTTGCGGTGAATGAGTCTTGACAGTTTGTGTACAACTAAACTTGGTACAAGTTTGTTATTTTGTCATGGAAACACACTACCATTTCTAAACAAGAGAAATTTAAGGTTAGAATAGCTGCATACATGTGGAAGAATGCCAATGCCGTTTACATGTCATATGCTCTCAAAACATTAAAACTTTATTTAACAAAACAAAGCATTTATTCTTTTGGAGCCAAATTCGTCAAATTTTTTGCTTTCTAAGTCAAAGTGTGGCAATCTAACTAACAGCCTTTTATCTATATTCCACAGGCAATTATACCTTTAGGAGATATAGATGAGGTATGTCCTTGTATTATTTTACATGCATTAAATTCCCTCCTTTGGCTAGTTATGATGCATGGCCATGGAGACTTCTCTTAAGGAGCCCTTGCTGTAGTCTTCTGTTGGATATGTCACATTGCTGGCACATGTACACATGTCAAAACATGTCCATAAAAGTTTCTTTTTTATATATAATTATATGTATCACCTCAGATTCTCAGCTTTTAATTATTAAATTCTTAAGATATTCATTTTCTTTTATGGGTTCATGTAGATACGTAGAAGTCAGCATGCATTTATTAATCCGGCGATAACTATTGTTTTGCGGATGGGTGCTGGCGGGCATGGTGTGCCTCCATTAGGAAGTCCTGATGGTTAGTGAATAATTCGTAATTCTTAAAAAGCTATTACATTATTTATCCTCTTGACTTTACATTGGGTTTGTATTACAACATTTCTTTTGTTACATAGAGGCTGAGTCCCAAAAATAACACAGTCTGCATTAATATATATATATAGTTATCATTTACAATGCCTAAGAGGCTTGAATATATTTCAAATTCTTCAATTCTATGTATCCTATGATTTAAAAATGGGTGACGTTTGAATTATATGTCTATATATATATATATATAGTTATCATTTACAATGGCTAAGAGGCTTGAATATATTTCAAATTCTTCAATTATATGTATCCTATGATTAAAAATGGGTGCCGTTTGAATTATATGTCTGTCCTTAAATGTCAGCTTATTAATGGAACTACTCAAAAGCAGCACTTTTGGTGGATAAATGAGGAGGTAACTTTGATGATTGTTCCTCCTATTTAGCTTAGTACTATTTTGGCAATAGTAAAAAAAGAGTGCAATTTTAAACTAATATGTGATTTTCATTTTCATTATTATTATATCCTATTTGATTAAGGCTTTGTTTCCAAAGGAGTAGTGATAAGGCTTTGTTTCCGAAGGAGTAGTGTTATAGAAAGTCAACCTGTATGGTTGTATTTCTAATCATCTAATTATGTAACAGTCGTAGGGATAATTGTATTCCTAATTATTGATTATCGAGTATTCTTGATGTTGATGAACAGAGACATTTTCATCTGCATTCCCATGGAAAATTTAAGTTTTCATTTTATGGAAAGTTCAGAAATGTGTTATTTGTTAGAACAAAATTATTTTCAAGTTTTGTGAGCTATAGAATATGACCATATTTAGTGGTCTTGTATAGTAAAAATAGTTTCTGCAACAAGTACTGCTTTTTATCATAGAAAGTTCATAATTTTTTTTATACAACTTTCTTTTGTATTTAGTCAAGACTTTGATAAAGTAAAGGCATTATGTTATTTTTTTTCTAAAAAAAAAGCAATCTATGCAGAAAATATTTAATTGAATGAATGCATAACTTGTCCACTCACATTTTTATAAAATTCATTTTACCCCTCAATTTTATATTCATCCTATTTAGCTCCTCAACTTTCAAATTGTGAATAACTTAATCCATGCAACGCTCATGCAAGGGCATAGAACGACCTCTTTCAATTGTGGAATAATTTTATCAATTTGACATAGGAGAATATTGTGTTTAGTCGCAAAGATTAAGTTATTCCACAATTTAAACACTGAAGGAGTTCAAGATAAAGTTGAGATGTAGTGACTTTTAGTGAAAATGTGAGGGGTAAATTATGCATTTGGCCTATTTAATTTATGGTGAAATTTGTTAGTAAGATAAATATTTTTTTAGTTAATAGTTCTGCTAAGTGAAAAATTAAAAAACAAATTAGTATATTAATATTTAGAAAGAAACTTTTATTATAGTGACGCAACATGAAGCTCACAAACATAGCGCACAATCATATATGAGAGTGAAAATAGAAGAAAAAAATTCCCTACTGGAATTTTATTAATCAAAAGCTGAAATTCTGAACTGAAAGAAAATACTTTGATTTTGAGCCTATTTATAGAGTTTTTTTAATATCATAATCCTAAGGAATATAGAACTATTATTTAGAAATCTTAGATAAACTACAATACATTAGAATATCTAAACTAAGTAAAAAAACTATTCTAAGTAAAACAGGAAACTTGAATGACTAATCCTAGTTGAATACAGAAAGTCAGAAACATAAAACAATTTAATTTGGGGGCTAAAAAAACTCTCCCAAAGCAGCTAGAAGCTCTTCCAAAGAACATTGGAGCATGTTAGGATTGTTTGGGACCCACTTCGAATGAAATTAACATGTTTTTGGATTGTTAAACTTAACTTCCATAGCTAACCCAAGAGAAACATGCCCTAGGTCCTGATGCTGTTCCTCCAGCTGCTGTTTTCTTGCAGATTTCTGCCCTTTGAAGTTTGAAGCCCCTGTTCTCTCCCCACAGATTTGTCACTAATATGCTCTGATATCATGTAGAGAGCAAAAAGAACATAGCTTATGGTGAATGGAAGTAGAAAGAAGAATAAGACGAAGATTAAAAAACAGTAATAAAAAATGATATACTTCCAGGCTGGGATTCAAACTCAGGTAAATGGTTGAGTAAATTTTTGATAAAGGAATTAAAAAGAGGAGTTTTGTGCTTTTCATATGGAAAACATGTGTTCTACCTATTTCCAAGGGTTAGTTTTCAATCATCTATTAAGAAATATCACGTTTGAACATAAACATCTTTTTCCTAGTTTCCTTCAAAAAAGTTTCTATGAAAGCATTAGACTTTTGCAGAACTCACTGTTAACTTCCATTTGATTTAGGAATCATTTCTTTTCCATCTGACCAAAAATGCCAAAAATGTAGTTCTCTCCCCACAGATTTGTCACTAATATGCTCTGATATCATGTAGAGAGCAAAAAGAACATAGCTAATTGTGAATGGAAGAAGAAAGAAGAATAAGACCAAGATTAGAAAACAGTAATAAAAAATGAAATACTTCCAGGCTGGGATTCAAACTCAGCTAAATAGTTGAGTAAATTTTTGATAAAGGAATTAAAAAGAGGAGTTTTGTGCTTTTCATATGGAAAACATGTGTTCTACCTATTTCCAAGGGTTAGTTTTCAATCATCTACATCTTTTTCCTAGTTTCCTTCAAAAAAGTTTCTATGAAAGCATTAGACTTTTGCAGAACTCACTGTTAACATCCATTTGATTTAGGAATCATTTCTTTCCCATCTGACCAAAAATGCCAAAAATGTAGTTCTCTCCCCAGAGATTTGTCACTAATATGCTCTGATATCATGTAGAGAGCAAAAAGAACACAGCTTATTGTGAATGGAAGAAGAAAGAAGAAAGAAGAATAAGACCAAGATTAAAAAACAGTAATAAAAAATGAAATACTTCCAGGCTGGGATTCAAACTCAGCTAAATGGTTGAGTAAATTTTGGATAAAGGAATAAAAAGAGGAGTTTTGTGCTTTTCATATGGAAAACATGTGTTCTACCTATTTCCAAGGGTTAGTTTTCAATCATCTATTAAGAAATATCACGTTTGAACATAAACATCTTTTTCCTAGTTTTCTTCAAAAAAGTTTCTGTGAAAGCATTAGACTTTTGCAGAACTCACTGTTAACTTCCATTTGATTTAGGAATCATTTCTTTCCCATCTGACCAAAAATACCAAAAATGTAGAAAAATATTGCAAGAAAGATTCTACCAAAGCATATAGAGCCCAGGAATAGTAAAATTTTCTGTTTCATGAAATTGCAGTTGAAAAATACTGTTTTAGTAGAGAAGTGCTGTGGCGCTGTTTCCTTAGTGTTCCTATTTCTGGGAACAGACAAGTTGATTTGAGATAATAGTATATATATGGTGCAATTTGATCCCCAAGATCTGGTGAAATCTGCTCTTGAAATATTTATTTGGTGTCAATTAAACACCATAATTGTCACTTGAGCTTTGGTCTTGTGTCTTCATTTTGTGAATGGGAGCTACCCTCTAATTTACAGTAAGTCTGTGCTATTCAAAGGCAGTTCTTGCATAAACCTATAGGATATTTTCTATTGTATTGCTGCTATATTTTTCTGAAACATGTCATGCACCTTTTCCTGCTTTGATAGAGTATGCACAATGAAGGAGATCTCATAAAAATGGATCTTGTTTTTATCTTGAAACTCTTTGACGGGGTCCCTCCTAAGTTCTAAGTAAATATATACCAATTATTTTTACTATTCACATTATCCTAACATGCTTATATTTGATAAGAAAATTGGACTTGATATTCCTAGCAGAGGGAAAGTCTTTGAAAGTTTCTCAAGATAGCCATGTCTGACCTAATGACATGAACAATATTTGGTACTTGTATGTCCAGGTAGCACTCTTAGCTAGAAACAATAAAATAGAAGTCCACATTAAGCTGTAAAGGGGACACTTATTAATTCGCCAATGTGATATTAGTCAACTTGGTACAAATTTATAGCTTCATGTATGTGGTTGCATATTTATGCTTATGTATGCATATATATCTCTAGATTACAATATCTGAACATGAATGGGTACTTCAAAAAAGTCAGTAGTTATCCATAGCTCAAAAGTTCCTACAAATATATTTGGAGCGTAGCAAAATTTTGTTTATGCCACTTTTTTTATGAAAATAAGTGCTAGTGCAAAGGCACTATGTTTAGAAGAATTGTAAAACTTGTATAATCTTATTGTATGTCACCTCATATACTGTGGGGTATATTATCAAAGTCTTTGTTGATATATTGTTTCCCGTTAAGTGGGTATGATTTTCTCAAGGTTTGCATAGATTCACTGGTCTGAGCTTGTATTATAAATGAAAGACACCTCTTCAATTCTGAACTAGTTGTTTATTGGCATATAGAGAGCTATGAAATAATTGTTGGCAATCAGGTCTTCATAATGGCTTGCTGGTAATTCCTGTTTGGCATGAGTTGGTTTCCAAAGAAGCTAATTGCTAATTGACCTTCTGACTTATGTTCCTAATATTTGATCTACTTTTTGGTGTTCATTTAATTGCAACATTGAATTTTGTTTTGAAATTTTCATTGCTTAGTTGTTTTAGATCTGGACAAAGCATATTCGGAGTTTGGTCCTGGACCTTTACATAATACATATCTTATTCCAGCCTGTGCACATATATATAGAAACATATATTAGGATTTATGCACTTGAATATTGTTGCTTGAAGCTTCTGAAAAAGTTCATCATCTAGTTAGAATCCTAGTTAAATGTAGCTTTATCAATTGTGGATGTTCTCACTTCTATCTCTCTTGCTTGTCTGTTTGTTCACAAAATTATCTTCTTTTGTTTCATCTTCTAGCAATATTGTTGTGATTGACTTGCCACAAGTCAAGGACATTATTTATATGCTTTCTTCTTGTGATTCTTCAGTTTCTGCGCTTAACATTTTATTGTTTTGTTTTTCTTTGTTTGTCTTTTGCCCTAATTGTTTTGAAGAATTGAAAGAGAGTTTAAAGCACCCACAATCTAGCACAGACTTGGGTTCTAGCATGATTTCAGATTTTGCATTCTTTGTTGCCATTTTGCAGGCAGAGTAAGGTATAAATTTGCATCCTTTTGGAACAGGAATCATGCACTAAGATCACTGCAACGCGCAGCAAAGAACTACCATGATATGTTAGAAGCTGAAAAGAAGGTATAATTAATGCTCTATAAATCTCCTCTATTATCTTATATTATTACTTGGGAATATGTCTAGATTATCTACCAAATAGAGCAAGTGGGATGAGTTAAAGACTTTTAAGGCATTTACTGATCTTTTGGTCATTTGGAAAGTAGTGAAGGATGTACCTATGAGCATGAGCCTTTTCTTTGTTGTTCTTCTCAGCATTATATTATCTGGCTTATTGCTCTTGCAAAGGATCTTCATCAGAAATTAGGAAATAAACTTCTTTGTTTTTAGTGTTGTATTAGGAAATGTCAATGTCAAAAGGATTTTGCTCTTCAATGAATCCTTAGTAGTTGGCTACATTTTGCTAGAACTTTATTGTAGGATCCTGGAATGTTGATTATTTTTCTTTCCTCTCTTTGGTTGATTCTGAATGACCCTTAGCTGCCAGTATTATTCTTTTAACTTTTATTGTACCTACCTTTTCTCCTGCAACTTGATACAGTCAAGGAAAACAAGATCTAGGAATTATTTTGATTTAATTTTTTCACAGTGAAATTTATATCTCTAGTATTTATCATGACAACAATTTCTATTTGGAAGTTTGTGCCTTCTAGGTTCGGAATTAGTATAAGTTTAGTTTTTCATATTTTAGGATTCTTAATTCAGAAACTGTAGTAGTATTTGGATTAGTTTCTATAAAAACTTATATTTTCTAGATATTTTTCTAGAATTCTATTATATGACAATTGAGAATTCATAAATTTGACAGCTTTGTTTCTTTTCTTTGAGTGTTCTATTTGTTGTACATTTGCAACTGCTTTGAGCTTTATTATGGGAATTAAAAGTTTCATCAAATTTCTCGCATTGTTATGTTATGAAGGAAAGAGCAGAATCAGCACTGCGTGCTCATAGTAGCTCTATTAGAGGTAGCATCAGGATTCCTGAAGATATTATAGCCAAAGTGGAAAAGCATCAAGCTTTTATCAAAGAAGAGGTTCTTGTTGGTATATATAATGTATGGAACTTCTCTTGCCTCTACTTATTGATGGGTTTGTCTTATTTCTTATTACTTCTATATGATTCATTATATCTTTTGGCAGGGCGTCTTTCCTTGCACAGCTGAGCAGTTCTTTAATAAATTGTTAAATGATGACTCAAAGTTTACAAATGAGTATCGTTCAATTAGAAAGGATACAAATCTTATTGTAAGTTATATTTCCTAAAAGATAATTTGATCTTGATTACTTGAATTTTTTTTCAATTAATTGCTTTTTATGGTATAAGAAACAACTGTTGCATGTAACTGGGAAAATTTGTCTCATGATGAAAATTCATTTGATTTAAACATAGCTAAATTTGTTGACTAATGAATCAGTCAAGTATGTTTTAAGGGAAGTAAACTAATTTTTCCCAAAAGACCACTTTGGGGGATGTTTGGCTGTAAGACTGACCTTTTCTATTAGAATAGTTTCCGTACTCTTGAAGTTAGACCTTAACATTTATTATACTAGTTGTATATAATGAGTTAGGATCATACATAAAAGGTTTTACGCTTCTATAAATATATGCGCACACTGGTGCACCCATACACGTGTGCATATATTTCCTACTATAGTTTGGGAATCCAAGTACAATATCATATGATACATATCAAGGTCTTCATGAAAAGCAAAATTAGTTAGCAAAGGTATTTGGAGATAATGTCTAAATATGACATTGCCCTTGCTTGGGGCATTGGACAGCCTTGTGTTACAAATTGTTTTATATAGGTTTGACTTTTTATTAAGCTAGTTGATCTTTTTTCTTTTAGAGTTAATTTTTCTTCCATTCTTTCTTCAAAAAGGTAAAAGCAAGACGCATTTCAGAATGCTTATTATATTCACTCTCCCTTTAAAAAAAAAATAATAATGTGGTCTAGAAGTTAGGTAATCTTATTACTCTTGGAGGCATGAACTTTCATACTCGTATAGTTTTAAATTACAGCTACAATCTATTCTTGACCATGGCCATGTCCCAGGCTATTCTGCGATGGATTTTGAAGAGGTAAATAGCTTGAAATTAGACCTTAAATGGATAAGGGAAAAAAATATGTGAAATTTTACTTGGTTGTAAAATTATTATAAAGGTCATCATGTTGAAAAATTAATTGATGTCCCTTTCATTTTAGAAACTTCCTGCTGGGTTTAGGATTTAGGGTCAATCAATTATTTAAATTTCCATTAATCTAGAAAGTATAATGGTATCATTGGCTAAGGGTCAAGTTTATTTTAGCGAGCAAGCTTTCCTGTGTTGGCCGTTGTTATTTAGAATTATCAATTATCTACAAGTTATCTATTATGCTTTCAAATTCAATTTATTGGGTGCTATTTTATGTTATTTCCAGATGGGACAGTGGCATGCAGCAGATGAATATGATGGTAAAGTGAAAGAGATAACATTCAGATCTCTATGCAATAGTCCCATGTGTCCCCCAGATACAGCCATGACAGAATATCAGCACTATGTATTATCACCAGATAAGAAATTACTTGTATGATCCCTTACATGATCTTTTGGCCTAAATTTCTTGTTCATGCTAAAAACAAATTGATGTCATCATTTCTTCCTCATATCATGTTTTATGTGGTTCCTCTCTTGTAAACATCCCCAATTGCAAATAAAACTCCCAGTTCTCCTTCTTTCTTTCAATTACATATGTTCATTATTTTTAGATCTCTCCCTGTTTTTTAGGTGTTTGAAACAGTACAACAGGCTCATGATGTTCCCTTTGGATCTTATTTTGAGGTATGTACTATTTAGATATCTTTGGAACAAAACTCAACTAGCAGTATGCACACTATAACAGAAAATAGGCACAACCAGTGACTTGAGCATAAACTATTGTTGTGTATGTTTCTGGACTGGCTGAATGTTTCACGATTTAGACTGTATATTTTGGATTGACGGTCCTCGATTTATCTGGTCTTTTAGTTCCCTGCAATATACATAGAATGACATTGTTGGCACTCTGCACTCGTGTGTTTCATGTAATATGCCACAGCAAATATTTCTTAATTTTTACTAAAACATGTTCTAATTTATAAGAGAATGTAAGAAATACCTAGAAGAAACAAATGAGTTGATATATTTCACCTCCTATATTGTTCTGTACATTAATAAAAATTTTCGCTGCTGCTGCATCAGGTTCACTGTCGGTGGAGAATAGAGACCAATGATGAGAACTCCTCCACAATAGATATAAAAGTTGGTAGGTTAATCACCCTGTAAAAGAAAATCTGCAGTTTTAAATACCAAAGGAAAAGAAAATCTGCGAAGATATGAACATTAAAAAGAAAAAAAGAGAAACACTTACCGACTGCCAGATGACATCAGTGACTAACCTGTCTGCATGGTCATTGCAACATGGCTTTTGTTAATCTATTGATTTCTTCTCTTATTAGCTCCATTTAAATGCCTGAAACCTGATCTATGTACTCTTAAGTTCTTTTAATTTTACAATTTTTGCAGGTGCGCACTTCAAGAAATGGTGTGTGATGCAATCCAAAATTAAGGCAGGAGCAATCAACGAAGTAGGTTCAACCATCTTTGATGTAGCTTTTTCTTTTTCTTCTTTTGGGTGTTCTCCGCATAGTTCGGAATCCATTAGACAGTAAATGGACATTTTTGTTAGCTATAAATTTGAATCTAAATACATCTTTGACCCCCATTTGCAGTACAAGAAAGAGGTTGAGCTGATGCTGGAAGTGGCACAGTCCTATATAAAATCACATATTAGCAGCAGCGAGGCGGACAATGGATCTTCCTCCAATGGAACACAAGATAGCAGTTTAGAACCTCAGCATTTCTGATATAAGTTAATTCTTTCTTTGATTATTTGTAATTGTATTTCTTTTCTTTTTTTTTTTCCACTTGTTTAATTTTTTTTTTAAAAATGTAAAGCCATCTTGTTCCTCACTGATGGCAATAGACAGACAGGAGGTGTAAATCTTGTGTGCAATTTGTTTCTGTATTTTGTAACTTCACCGTCTCCTTTTAAGAGAAGCAGTGGTGTGTGTGTTCGGTGTTCTCATGTTTTATGTTGTATTTGCAATCTCAGGCTTCACCAAACTAAACAATATTTATTTTTCACATTTTATACTATTTAGGAAATTCAAAAGAATTGATTAATGAAAATATTTTCAGATTAAAAAAAAAAATTATTCTCAAGGAAACTGGCTTTTCTTTTCCAAAGAGCAAATCATTTTCCAGCGTTTGACAATTTTATTAATGTTTTTATATAAATTAAAAAGCAATTAATCCAACAACAGATAACAATATAAGTTCTGTGTTCCATTCTGTTGATTCACGATTTCTACAATCAATAACTACGTCTTTTTCCTCATATATTCTCTAAATTTTCAAGAAAAAATATACGCTGAATAGACATTTTCCATGTACATATATCTTCTTTTTACATTCTAAAATATAATAATAATTTTATCATATAATAAAATTCAAAAACTAAGGCAATCATCAAATCAAATAAGGTCCTATTGGACCACACAATTCCAAAAACATCCAACCATTAAAAAAATCACTGCATGTGTCGATAGACCAAATGATACATGACAAACTTGAAAACACAAGCCCACTATTCACATCCAACATTATTGCCCAGTGTTTTAAGTTTTCAACTTACAGGCAAACTACAAGACAATACAACACATTCAGGAAAAAAAAAACATTGTAACGTTTAGAGTATCACAGCAATCAATATGGCCATGGCCCTGCCAATGAGACCACATTTAGCTTCCAGATTCGTATGATGAGTCACCTGCTGACAGGTCTCTCTGCTGACGCTTCAGCTCATCATATGCCCATTCAAGACCAGGGCAGTAATGTAGTGGTGGATTAAATCGGATATCATTCATGTCATCCGGCAAGAATGCTCCATTCTCAAGAAGGAATTTCACTGCTTCCTTCTTCCTTTCTTTTGCTGCACTATGAAGGGGAGTCCCTGCAACAAGCAAAATGATTTATGTTCAGCAGGTGTGAAGAGGGAGGAAAAATGATCTTGGCTGCTGGAAAAGAATTTCAACCAGGTGAATATACTTACAGCCACAAGCACCCCAGGCTCTAGCATCAATGTCAGCACCACGCTCGAGCAATTCATCCATAACCTCGAGGTGGCCTCCCTCAGCAGCTAGGTGGAGAGGGGTCACCCCTTTTGATTTGGGACCCCATGCAGGTGCATTAACATCCATTCCTGCTTCGAGTAACCGTTTCACCTATCACAGGAGAAAAAAAAAATATCTTAACTGTCTTTGGTACAAGGTATATTCAACTAAATTTTGAAATCCCGATTTGCAAGCATTTTATATGAATCATCTTACACTCGATCAAACTAAATTAATAATACAGCATAAATAACTGCAAGAATCTAAGATGATTTTCATTCCCCCTCTTTCAACTGCAAAAACGAAAATCCCTAATCTAAGAGCAGATATCCAACATAATGATTAACAGGACAAAAGGCTTAATAAACAACAAATCCCTAAAAACTAGAGCATGGAACAATTCCTAGATGGGCAAAGTGCCAAGAAACAGAGCACAAGAGACTCACAAAAAGAACAAATAATTATGACTAATCCTCAAGATTGGACTAAATTTTTACTAAAATAAACAGGAGATGCATGCACCAAGAATAGAACAAAAAACTCAAAAAAAGTCCTAAAATCTCAAAACTCTGTAGTTCTACATATTAATACCCGATTGTAGGATAACTTTTTCAAAGCACACAAAAAAATTTATTGAAAATAAGGGGCAAGTCAGCAGGTACATTTTTAGTTACATTTTCCTGTATATTTATTCACATGCACCCTAGAATCAATATTGAGGACCAATGAAGCCTAGCAAGCTGAAATAATATCAAAAAGTTTATTGAACTGTTCAGAATGGTGAGTCAACTTATCAAGCATATGAACTACAACACCAGTTCTCATGGATACTTCAAAAAACTGAGATAATGGAATGAGATAACACTATATCAACACATGTAAAAAAACAATAAATGATTTCAGTTTAAGTATCGAACTAAAAGGAAATAAAGAACTATCCTTAGTATATTAGAATGACACAGCCTAATTCCCCTAATAATTCCTTCCAAAATGCAATAATGGTTACAGAAATGGCACAAATGAAAAAAAAAATAGAAATTTGTTCACTCCTTATGCAGTATATAGGTTTGATAATATGCGGCACCAACTTTTCAAGAGCAAATTGAGCATAAGCCTTTTCAAACTTTGTAGAACCGAGGATAAAAGACAGTGAGCTGGCAAATACCCATGAACTAACACAGTGGTACAAAAGCAGTCAAAATTTTCAATTACTTATGGGAACTTCTGCGACATTTTTTGAATTGTTATGCAGACCGTCTTTTCCTTGTAAGCCCCTGCCAAATGAGATTGTGCAAACCAAACGTATTTTTCACAAAAATCAATGCCTTAATTGTGGGCTCGTCAACTTCCTAGTCTTCAAAAAATCCTTCATGCACCATGAGCAAACTTGTTTCATCACAGGTAAAAGTCATATCCAGCTATGTTATGGTACGCATTCATGAATCTAATCAACAAATAGGAACAGATATTCTAAAACCGATTCAGGCAATTTAAAACTAAAAGATTAAAATCTAAATCCCTCCGTTCCAAAATCATTAACCAAAATAAACATAGGAAAATCCATCGCCAAACACAAATGATGAAGGAAAAGAAACGGAGCTAACAGAATGAACATACCTCTTTGAGGTCACCTTTTCTAGCACCGATATGAAGCAAAGTCCAACCACGATCATCCCTATCGACCCTTGACCTAAAGGTCCGTCTTTTCGACAAACTACGCGGCAACAACACCGAAACGGGATCGAACGGCTCCTGGGGCATAGCTTTTTTCTTCCTTCCAATTGATCAATTAAAGACCAAAAATAATCACCAAAATACAATCTTTGAGGAAAACCCAACAATTAAAAACCCTAAAAGCTTGAGAAGGATTATAAGAAGACGATGGAGGAGAAAAACCAATAATTTACATGTTTTTTGAAAAGAAAAATTAACGAGAAGCAAAGGAATGATTGGCAATGCAATAGGGAGCAAAAGGATTCAAGCCAGGTCCAAAAACACGGAGATTTTGGAAGATGACGACGGAAACAACAGAGTAGTATGAAGAGATTATGAACATAATTTCGTGCTTTTCAAAAACAAAATCCAATAATCGAAGAATATAAGGAACCGATCAGTTGAAATTGGAGTAATCAGAGAAATCCAGGTCTGATATGGAGAGAGTTTGGAGGGAACATAAAGGACGGTGCACCGGAACCCTAAATGGAAAATGCCACAAAAATCAGTAGAGAGAATGGAGAAAATTG
>CAOGCB010317280.1:0-24713 GCA_948266635.1 Cnidoscolus chayamansa
TTAGTCTGAAAAGGAGGCATATACGCTATCTTTTGCGCACTCCCAGTTTTAAGATTATCTGTTTCTGACTGTAATCATATAGGAATATCTTTTCTTTTTTCCTGGTTGGTCTTGTAAGCATGCATATAGACGTAGAAAGAACACTGAAAATCGCATTCTTTTCGAGATTGAGGAGAAAATAGAAATGGATTCTTGCGCTCTCAAACAGAGAGAGAGAGAGAGAGTTGTGTGTGTGTGGTTTGGTTTGCTGACGAGACTGATTCTCGTTCTTTGTTTCTTTAGATTAGCTTTAGGTGATGTTTAGTTTAGAAGTTGAGAGCAACCGTATGAGATTTTTAGTTATCAGTAGACACAGAGATTTAGATATAAACACGCATTGAATGATTAAAATATAGAGAGATAAATAAAAATGAATGGTTCGACACTATTTTCTGAGCGCATCAAAGGAACAAAAAAGCAGTAGATATATGATCTTGGACCACATCATATCAAGACAAAACAAGAAGCAAGAAAGAACAGGCAAATCCCATAATTTGTTTACGTTAGAGTTTAATGGTTGAGCACAAGACTAAAAAATCATTCAGTGGCAAGAGATAAAGAACCTGCAACCAAATTCTGCAACAGTTATTCATAATGTCAATGATAATCAAGTCATATTTTTATTGCAAAAAATTTCTGAATGCCGTACATCAGTGTCACAATCAGGGAGTCTCTTTTACAAAATTCCTTATTCAACAGAGTACACAAACACAAGCATCTTATTGTATCTTTACAAATATGCCTACTATTCCACCAATCTATTTTTACATTACAAGCAGGCCCCATACCTGTATGGATATCAAAAACTGGATATCTTTACAAATATGCATCACGTGGCATGTGATTTTTGTTTCTGGATATCAAAAGCTGGACTAGTCCTTCTCTTGACAAGAATGATTTTTTGATACATAAAACCAGAAGGCAAAAGCAAGGATTATTTTTTAAACTACAAAATCATGTAACAGATGGGAATTTCCAAGCCTATCCTGTTCCTTTCCCATATATATGCAATGATAATCCATCGTGTCAGATCCCATAGAGGAACCTGCTATATTGTTACTTCTGATATGGTTCCCATCGGACATGGGAAAAACATCAGTTTCATGATGCTGCAATCCTAATGCAAGTGACACCTGACTGCCAATTGCAAATCCACTCAATTCCGGTATGTCCCATGAGAGAGCAGCACGCATGAGACTCTCATCACCATGTTGATTACCTGGGATATTCTTGTTTAGATAAGGGCTTTGTTCGTCCACGTTAGATATTTGGTTGCTCTGGAGTTTCTTAATACTAGAATCAGTGACATCTCCAAGAGAACTATTCTCAAGCACTGGTTTTGCTACAGGTTTGCTCATTTCTATATCAGGAATTAGATCAAACTTCAAGTCATGAACTTGACCTGTGTGGTTACTATCAGCAGTTGCAGACGTCACACTGTCTTGCAATTCATCTAGCCTGTCCTCAGATGCCAATTGATTATCCCTAAGTGCTTTGGTTGCATCATCTAGAGAAGATTTAGAGTTTGCTTCAGAATCAGCGAATTCTTCTTTGTATATTTCCTCAACCATGGGCTTCCAAAGACGCACCCGTGCATTAATAAACCAGTTTGCAACCTGATCCAAATATGATGTTAAGATCAAGGCATGCGACCAAAAAAAGACAATTCATCATTAATATGGATATTGATAATATATTGTCCTGGAGAACAATAAAGAACAAAGGCACACGCAAAACTCAAATAGACAAGTTCACAGGATTCATGCTAAGGAAATCCTCAAATTGACATAGAATTCAGAGAAAATGATTTACCTGGTTTCTGGTCAATCCTGTCTGTTTTGCTAGAATGATTTTCTCTGAGTCGTTAGGATATCTGTTGATGTGAAAGCAGGAAACAGTTACATAAATAATCTAAAAGGCAAAAAATAAAGACTTATCATTGAGAGAAGTAGCGAACAGGAACATACGGATGAAGGAAATGCTCAAAAAGCCAAGCTCGAAGAATTGAAACAGAACTCTCAGGAAGGCCCCTTTGAGGTCTCCAAGCATGTTGCATAACACCAAACTGTTGGAGAGCCCTCTGTTGTCTGAGTTGCTGATCCACATAGCGGAGACGTGGTATCCCTCCTTGACCATTAGATGTACTTTCCTCCCCAAGTCTTCTCTTCACTGTTTCTATCTGATTGCTGATTGCATCACGCAAACATCGGAAATGACGGGAAATTGTTTGGACAGCAAGTGCTGTGTATGATTTAGCTGCTCCATGACCAGCTACCATGTCAAAAGCAGACACCACAATTTGCATTTGATGGTAGTACTGTTTGTATCTTCTATCTACCTGTAGAAAAGCACAGTCGGCTCTCAAGCACAGGCACACTCAAAGAAAAAAAAAACAAATAATTGAAATTGAGAAAACTCGACGCAAAGAAGGCATCTGCATACCCAAAAAGAGTAAATCATGGGAACTCCAAAAAGCAGTTCCCTAATCATGTTTACTACCAATTCAATTGCATCGTCTTTCAAAAGAGCTGTTAAGTTTGTGGTTTTTGAGGCAACGAAGGATTGATGCATCTGAAGGTTGTAGGAGTGCTTAGGCAAGTGAGCCAACCAGAACTGTTGGCAACAGGATTTTCTTAACAAAATTCCCCACACACTCACTTTTCAAAACTCAATTCTCAAGCCCCAAAAGACATTTGCACAGACAAAATTGCTTTTGTTAAAAATGTGGAGAGCCATCAGAAAATTGGGCTTACCTCATCCAACATGGACAAAAGCTTTATCTTCTTGTTCTGCAAATCTTGTCTTTCTGCAGAAGATAACTCAGAAGAGGAGTTGGCAATTGACTCATTAGGGCCAGATGAAATTCCACTTGATGTTGGAAGGATAGATTGGTGGCTATGTTTCCCATCATTCTCCTTTGTCTCATCCAAACATTTGTAGGATTGGAGCTGCTTTAGGGCCTTTCTGACATTAACCATTTCATCAAGCAGTTGTTGAGCTGCCTTCAGGTATTTAGAGTTTGAGATCGAATCAGCATACCCACAAGTTTCATACACATAAGCATCAGTGTGAATATCTTTTTGGGTATCTACGCACTGAGGATTAAGGGAAGCCTCTGTTTTCATAGGGTTATGGTTGCCTCCAGTAAAAGTAGACGAGCATTCAGAATTTCTCAACACCTTACAATGATTTTCATCCCCTTCACAGGATAATGTCCACTTCCCCAGTACTGGTAAATGTGGACTCGACATTGAAGATAAAATTATGTTCGCACGTTGATATTGAAATGACGGAACAGATACTGCAGATTGCATCTCTGTGCCAAGGCTTAGAGATAATCCCTGACGCTGAAAATTCTGTTCACTATCTAGAATGCCAAGCTGTGCCCTGGAAACCACCTGGGCATGCCGATTACTTGCCTCGGTGTTTAAATGTCCATCAATAGAATGCAAATTTACTGTGGCACTTGTGGGTGGAATGAACATCATCTCATTTCCATCTCCAATAGATGCAAATTCAGCACAACTGTGAGAAGACAAGGAACTCTCAGTTAAAAATTCTGAGTACGGTCCAGCAGCAGAAGCTTGGTTCACGTACATTGTCATGTTATTACGATGGGAGGGAAGTTCTGAATATGAAGCAAGTTTATGGTCTCCTGAATATGGACTTGGCAAGTTATCTCTCTGGCTGCTTAAACTGGGGTAGTAAGTAGCCATCGTCTCCTTCCTCTGCCTCACAACCTCAGGTCAAGTGCTCTAAGATGAATGAGAAAGCACTTCCAGTTCGATCCGTAAAGTGACTGCCACTAACATTAATGCCCCGACAAGGACATCATGTATCAAACTCTGACAAAGAAAAAACTCTTTCAGAGGTCATTCAAATTCTTAGATTAATGGCAATGGCACACACAACTGAATTCTCACATCTTCAGATTCAGTTATACAAATTTCTAAAACAAGTTTTTATGAAAATTTCAAAACATTAATACACAAAACAATCCAACATAAATATACAGAAATAGTGGCAACAACCAGTTCAGAGTTTCAAGCACAGATTAACCAGGGGAAACTCACAACTAAAACAAAACCTCATCCACACAAAACGTCTTCCCCGATCAAGGTAAAGTTGAAGGAAAGAGAAGGTCAGAGAAAAAAAGCATGTATATATGGATGATCAATAATTGCTGCGAAACTCAGGTAATCTAAAGCTGAAAGTAGAGCAATAAAGAATCCACCATGGTCATCCAAGAGTCCATAAAACTTGTTAAGTATATAAAACCAATAAGTTCTGTCAGCAATTTTCTTTCAAAACCATATCAAAACATGCAGTCATGTGCACAGAAACCCAGAAATTTCAGGAGAAATCCAAGTAGTAGAGAAAAGAACAATCCAGGCACCAAAAGATCAAAAAACAAGTTAGAACGTATAGTTGGTCATGGCCACCTAAGGAACTTACTGACATAAACCTGTTTGCAATAGCATCACGTTCACGTCATCCAAACCCAAAATAAGAAACACCATGAAATCATAGGAACAAAACATTCACAAGCCACAACAACCAAAGTGAAAAGCTCATGAAAATAAAGAATCTCGAAGGATAGGTAGACATCTAATCTAGAACCTCACTGAACCATACGTCCATGCTTAAATCCCAAATTAAGCTACAAAAAAAGCTCTGATGTATCAGTTGTTTGTAGTTCCTGTGATGATCACCATGTAAAAAAGAAACTCAGATGCAAAGGCACACGCAGTATGAGCAATGATTACTAACAGGTAATAATGCAAATACAATAGGGTAAAGAGAGAGTAAAATACCTGAAAACCCCATAGAAATGAAATGATGCGGCTCGGACGGGGGAACAGGAAAGACCAGAAAACACCAAGACAATATTTTTATTATAAAAGGAACAAGACAAAAGCAATCCCAAGAAATACAGATACTACCCATAAAGGCACAAACACAAACAGAAACAGAAGCAGAAGCAACCCACCAACCCTATCATTGGAACATTGACGCCAACCTAAATAAAGATAGTATTATTTAAACATGGACCAACAACAGGTAGCCCAAAGAAAGAACTTTTTTATTGAATAGTTTAAAGAATATTTGTCAGGTATAATGATTCCAGGTTTCTCACATGTTAAATAAAAAAGGAGCCAAGCAAGGTATAAGGTACATGAAACTGGAAATGGTGGTTGTTTCTTGAATTCATTTTGATCCTCGTGAGAAAATATCATTGCTTAAGAGAGTTTCAAAACCTAACCACCAGTTGGTAGACCTGTAACCACACCATCTCCCCTTAAGCCTGCTTTTAACGCATAATAATGCTTCTCTCATAATAATTGGCCATTTGGGAATTCAGAAGCATCTAAAACCTTCTGATTGGTGGTTTTATTTTGATTATTACTTTTTTTTATTATCGGGTAGCTTGTTCGCGTTAGCTGTACTTGGGAGTAGTTGCGAGTCACTTATTCATGCGTTAACACGTGTCTGATTTTACACGCTAGCCGCCGACGGTTGCTACAGTTTTTCTAGTTTTTTTTATCCTTATTATTTTATCACTGTCTTCAAACTCGTCTGGTCTGCCCTTGACCGGTTTTGTTTTGAAATTAAATATATTTTTCTAACAGCTTATGTTTTGAAATTAAAAATTAAGGTACATTAGATTAAGCCCAGATTAAACATAGGTTAGGCCCAAACATATGCGTTAGCGAGCCTCCCGCTACTTGGACTTGTCTCGTCTCTCGCATCGCATTATCGGTCAGTTGATCATCGACTGTGAATTTATGGCAATGATGCTCAGCTTAATCGATCAGCTTCTGCCTTCTTCTTCGTATTAGATTGGAAATTTACAGAAACTGAGAATCATTTACCTAATTGAATGGGAAATCGGACAAGCTCGTGGATTACAATGCACAAGAAAACATGGCCAATGATGATTCTCCCATTGTTCACTCTCTAAACTGCAAGTCTTTTTCATAAGATCTGTCTTCTATTCATGTCATTATACCCCTGGAAATTCTGATTGAAGCAAAACAAGTCAAAGAACTCCAATTTCACTCTGCTTCTCCAACGCCCATGTACCGCTGATTCCTCTTGATTTCATGAAGCCGAAGCTAGTGATTATCCTTGCCTCCCAGGAGCTTTCCCTTTCTGTTAATCCCCAAGTTTCTATCTGTTTACTGTTTTTTTTTTCCCTGATTGTTTCTTAGTAAAATGAGTGGTCAAAATTGCAATATTGCAGGTGGTTCTTTGTTATTGATAGAATTGGCATTTCGTTAAGAGGTTTCGGTACTCAAGTTGTTTGGATAACTAGCCGGAAACCAGATGAAATTGATGAAAGTGATCAGTTTCGAGCTTAAAATGTTATACTGTGGAGTGCAGGTGATTTTTGAGCCTTCTTTCCCTGTTATGATTTTTAACCATTTTCTTTGAACTGCAAAGAAGGATTTTCTCAAAGTGAGTTTTATTAGAAATTGGAAGTTCTACTGTATGCAAAAATTATTTGCAACTGCAGAAGATCACACCCTTTTCCCTAAAAAAGAGAAGGAATACTATGAAAATAAAAATAACTGTTTCTGATGTTATGTGATGTCAACTAAAATTTTCATTATTCGGTAGCCTTATTAATTTCTTATTTGGAAGTGGCATGTCTTGATCTTTTTAGTTTTAGGAGAAGGAGACATGTTGATAAATATCCTATGTGAAAAGGATACTTATGATGGATCTGTTTTTAATAAATGTCATTCTCAATCTCTTTAAAGGGACGGTGTATGATTCCTCTAAGAGAACAATAAGTTGTATACTTTTCCCATAACATAAGGTGAAATGTTCTCAAATACATCAAATTGTAATAATTCTTGAATGCCAAGTACCTCTTCATAGAGGCATGTATGAACAATGAGTTGTGAGCTGTATGTTGAATATCATTTTGGATTAATCATTATCATCGGATGCTTGTGACTCTGTCAATGATCGAGTCTCTCACTTAGCTTGACTCCTAATTCTGAAAATTCAGTTAGGACGACAACATTGCTACGGTGTTGTTTGCGCTGCTAAACACAGTCTGTATAGTGGTACCTTTAATGTACAATTTGTGAAGTTTCATTTACCAGCAACTTAACTGGGCAGAACATTACTGATTTACTTCACAACTTGTAAAATATTGAATGATGCCCTGTTGCAACTTTGACTAGGATGTGCCATTGCCATGTTATTTCTTGAAACTTTCAATTATTCATGAGCACTAGGCACATACCTTTGCAGGTGTTTCAGGTGGGAAATGTCAGGATCTCTTTCCTGGTTCTCAGATTTTTGAAGTGGCAACTGATCCAAGAGAAGAACTGCAGGTGCCATCTGTGCACGCAGAAGTTGGGGGATGTGAATGCTTGGATGAAATTTTATACAGAGCTGCGTAAATTTGTTCAGGAGAAAAAGATTGAAGACCATGTTCACTTCTTAAACAAAACCTTGACAGCTGCTCCATATTTGGCTTCTGCCAATGTTCTCTTCAGAATTCTCAGGTTAATTTTGGAATTTCAAATTTTTGATATTTTATTGATAAATAACATAGCTGCCTCACTGAAAATTTTTTTTTTTTCTCCCTAAGATATTCTTTGTCAAAAAGTTGGTTTTCAATGGAATTTTGTTAAAAAGTTAATAGTCATTTAATTATCTATATAAAAGAAAAACAAAATGCTTCAAAGGTTCTCAAGAGTATGTTACACTTAACATGCTCTTGATTACCTATATATTTTGATTGATTGATAGCTTGTTAATTCATATCTCTCAAATAAAGCTACACATAAAATAAATGTAATATCCATAGTAAAACAAATGTAATATCTATTTTCGGAAAGATCATAATGAATTTGCTATATATAATTAAGTTTAATTAGCTTGCTCTCAAGGAAAAGTTAAGTAATATGGAAATTGATTCAAGTTTTAACATAAATATGATGCACTGAAAGTTTTATTTATGTACGAGTACATAATTTGTAAAAAAGAAATTATTTTGCTTCCATTGACGGTATTTATTCAGAATCTTGTTTATGCTGCATCTATAAAAATTTATGTAAAGTGAAATATGACATTAGAAGGTGTCAAAAAAATAGGGGAATCTGCAATTATTTGGAAGTTCTGTATATATCCTTTGTCATTTGTTTCTTTTGGATGTAATAACTAGTGAAAGTTTGGCTGCGATTTGGTATTACTTCTGTTTCAGTTCAAGTGTTCTTCCTGCCCCCTTTCCCATTTTTGTGGAATTCATATACAATTTTGTTATATACTCTCAACGCTGAAATTTAAAGTTAGTATGTTTTACAGGCCCGGGAGAGTGTTTTGGAGGATAACCATTGAAGCAATGGAATTTCAACTGCCTGTGTTGGTACGCCTTTCATTCCAAGAAAAATACTTCGTCAGCATCTGTGTCGAGGTGTTACATGAAAAGCATAATTATATATGATTTTCTACAACCTTTGTTTTTGTCTGTTCACATATATACTATATAACTGGTGTATGCAAGGGCATATGTAACTTGTATGCCTGTTTTGGATCATTTTACTCCATTTCTTTGCTTATGCAAGTGCATGCACATCAGATTATCAATTTCGTTCTGTTTCCCACTTCAATTTTTTTTCGTTTTCACAATCATCCAGGGTACTGCATCTGGAGCCAGGAGGAACCATGAAGTCAACAACAGTCTTGTTGAATGTTGCATCCTGTTGGGAAAGAAGGTGCAACTCCTCTTGCCAATAACTTAGTGAAATTAGCAACACATATAGATAAAAAGGAGGTTGACAATGAGAAAGAAAGTATGTGAGAGGGCGAAGGAAAGGTTCTTGGAACACCATGTCTCGTGGAATTGCTGTGGAAGTATTGCAGAAGGTGAAGTCTTAATTTGTAGGAGCAATTTATCTCTTGATACGATGCCATTGTTTGTTCCTTGTATCATGTATATAAAAATATGTATCCGCAAATTCAAGGATATAATAGAGTTGAGTTTCCTTGTACAAGTCATTTTCACCATTTTGGTTAGCCTGGACCTTCAGAAAGTTCAAATCCAGCAAAAATAATATTGCTGAAATTCAAACGGCACCCTCTTTTCATGTTTTCAACTTGTGCTACGAGAGAAAGACCATATTGGTCTGTTTCTGAACTTTGAGAGTTGCAAATGATTTTAAAAAAAATCATATATTGTTTAAAATTGAATAAATGTTTATTTTGATTTTTAATATGTTTATAATTAAAGTATTCAATTTAATTTTCACTTTGTCACCAAATAAACTGCATGGGCTTTTTTTTTCTTAATTTATAAATCTCTTAATAAAATCAATTGTAGAAAAATAAAATAATAGAAAAATAAAGTGAATATGTTGAAATTTTTTTTTATATTTTTTAACTTAAACATTGGCAATACTCACTGTATATATATATATATATATATATATATTTTTAAATTTAGTTTATTGATATTATAATTTATTTTTTTATTATAATCAGTTTTCCGCTCACTATCTCAAGACCTTTAATAATGTATTTTTTTATTATTATTAATTTAGCTAGGTAGCATTTTCCAATTTATTTGCAAATCTGACAAACTTTTAACATCCAGGTGACCCAACTCGCAAGTCAGTAGGTGTTCATTAGGGGTTGCCTCGCTGAGGAAAAAGGGAAAGGAAAATCGAGTGCAAATTTTAACGATGAGCAGCGACGGAGAAGATGCAGTACGGCGTCGTAATGCGGTGGCGGAGTATCGGAAGAAGTTACTGCAGCACAAGGAGTTGGAATCCAGAGTGCGAGCTGGTCAGTCGAGCAGATTTCTGAAAAACAATCTATCAGTTTTATAATTGCTTAATCGATCTGATATTACCTCGGTTTTAACTTTTTTCATTGTTATTCCTCAATTTTTTTGTTATAAATTACATTAGGGTTTATTGGCATCCATTTGCGTGTACTGATTCGGTTTTGCTTTAAATTTTATTGGAATATTTGGTATATAAATGAAAATTTTCGCTGTTTCCTTCATTTATATTATTTGGTTTATAATTTAGGGTTCGCAATGTAGCTGCAAGTCCGAATAAATTGTCATTTCTTGGAAAAGAGAAAAGGGTCGTTACTTCAATGGAATGATAACTCGATTAAATTTCACTGGTAAACATGAGCTAAAATGCTTACTTTTAGGATATGCTCTGTAGGCACCTTGGTTAAGTTTTCTGTTTCATCCTTAATTGTTTTAGGAGGAACCTTTGTCAGATTACGCATTCTGTTCTTATTCCTTTACTGTCACAATGACGAAATGCTAGTTTCTTTACTTGTTTATGTCCATTGATGAATGATTAACAGCACCTTAGGAGTTGATACTTGATAGTCATGGACTTACGGTGATACTTTTTTTTGTGTATTGAATTGGAAATTATATTCACACAGTGAGGGAGAATTTGAGATCTGCTAAAAAGGAGTTCAATAAGACAGAAGATGATTTGAAGTCTCTTCAAAGCGTTGGGCAGATCATTGGAGAAGTTCTCCGACCTCTCGACAATGAGCGTTGTAAGTCCTCCTGAATCTTTTATTCTCTGCTGGCTGTTTTCTATTTATGTGCAGTTTCTGGTTGCACTGAATTTTTCAGTGTAGAGGCTCGTGAATAGTTGCATAAATACAATCTTTCATGATTCCTCAACACTGTTTTATTTTCAGCTTGATTTTTCTTACAGTCTTCTCTTGTACATAAAGTACAAATGGCACATTTATTGACTTTTCAATCCATTGATTCATCTTTATCTCCATTTCTTTTGTTTGGTTTGTGTGGCTTCAAGAGATAATTGATGGTCAAGGAGTTAACTAATGGATGCTTCTATTTCCATAATGTTTCAGTGATTGTTAAAGCAAGCAGTGGCCCTCGATATGTGGTTGGCTGCCGCAGTAAGGTTGATAAGGAAAAATTGACTGCAGGAACTAGAGTGGTTCTTGATATGACAACACTCACAATCATGCGGTCACTACCACGTGAAGTAAGTTATTATGACACTTCCTTTCAAGCATCATTGTAAGCCAGAAAACGTAAACGGCATTTGCTTTTCTACTAGCTATTTCTCTAATTAAATTTCTGGCTCATTGTCACATCATACATAATGTCTGTATTGTGTGTGCCTTGGGCTGATAGGTAGATCCAGTCGTTTATAATATGCTGCATGAAGATCCTGGTAATGTGAGCTACTCAGCTGTGGGTGGTTTATCTGATCAAATCAGAGAATTGAGGGAATCCATTGAGCTGCCTCTCATGAATCCTGAGCTTTTCCTTAGAGTGGGGATTAAACCTCCCAAGGTGATCATTTTGTTTCCCTTCATTTTAGCTGTTCATCAAAGAAATTCTCTCTCTCAAAATTTTCCTTTTCTTTTTTGTTCATTTCCCCCATATTCTTTTGTTGTATGCATCATATAAACTTGTTAAGTATACTCATTTGAATGAATTATCTAATGTTCTTTTCAAATTGAAATTTTGTGTCAGGGAGTCCTTCTTTATGGACCTCCTGGTACTGGAAAGACATTACTGGCCAGGGCTATTGCAAGTAATATAGATGCCAACTTTTTGAAGGTCAGTTTTTCTTTTGTCTAATCGACCTTCTGTCTTTTACATTATTGCTTGCACTTGGTTAACATAAGTTTTTAATTTGATGAAGGTTGTTTCAAGTGCCATTATTGATAAATACATTGGAGAAAGTGCTAGGTTGATACGGGAAATGTTTGGATATGCACGGGATCACCAAGTACAAGTCTTGTATTTTGGATTTGTTTTCTTATGGAGTTCATACCTCAAATTATTTTTGCTAATTTCTTTTGTTTATTTAGCCCTGCATCATTTTCATGGATGAGATTGATGCCATTGGTGGACGCCGTTTTAGTGAAGGAACAAGTGCTGATCGTGAAATTCAAAGAACTCTGATGGAGTTACTTAATCAGCTTGATGGATTTGATCAGCTTGGGAAGGTATCTTAAGTTTGTTTTGTGTATCTAATCGAGCATTATGATTTCGTACCATAGGCAAATTCACATTTTTCTTTTCAGAGCTGAAGGACGGTTTTTGGAATGATGTCATGGGCATTTTCTACTACTTATCATTTTTACATTGTCATGGAAGGTTTAATATCAAGAATGGGTTTTATTTAATCATCCTGTTGCACAATGTAGGTTAAAATGATAATGGCAACAAATAGGCCTGATGTTCTTGATCCTGCACTTCTTCGTCCTGGCCGACTAGACAGAAAGATAGAAATTCCATTGCCAAACGAACAGTCAAGAATGGAAATTCTTAAAATTCATGCTGCTGGCATCGCCAAGCATGGGGAGATTGACTATGAGGCTGTTGTGAAACTTGCAGAGGTGATCTAAAGTGGCTATCTTTGTTTTATGCATTTATTGCCTCATTTTAATAACTGTTGTCTGTTGCAACTATGTCAGGGTTTTAATGGAGCTGATCTCCGCAATGTTTGCACGGAAGCAGGAATGTCAGCAATCCGAGCAGAACGTGATTATGTTATCCATGAAGACTTTATGAAGGTAATTTTATGTTCTTGGCACAATGGATTTAATAAATGGACCTCATCTCCCAAATCAAGCACAGATGTGCTATTTCGCCTTGAGATGAATACAAACAAGAAAATAAGTATAGCTTATCTGATATGACCAATTAATAAATGGGGTTAATCTTGCTTTGCAATGTACCACAGGCTGTCAGGAAGCTTAACGAGGCAAAGAAACTTGAATCAAGTGCACATTATAATGCTGACTTTGGGAAGGACTAGAAGTCGTTTCTTTTGTTGCCATGGAGTTGGAGGCAGTGCATTTATTTCAAATATGTACGGTGTCTTGTTTTTAGCCATGACTGAATTACCAGATTTAAAGATTATCAAGTCGTGGATTTCACTGTTTGAACTTTAAAATATTGTACTGCATCAGTATTTTGAACATGTTGAAATTGAATATTCCGTTGTTTCTATGACATTGCAGTTATTCATAGAATTCTACAAGACTTCCATTTCCGACGCGAATATCCTTCTCCTGAATTCAATAGTTGTGCTGAAGCATGTCAATGATTGACATGCCACCATCAAGTTAATCCTGATGAATTATGTATTGACTGCTTTGAATGTTGTACCTTTACATTACGTTAAAAAAAATCAAGGATTGATCTTGTTTTGATAATGAAGAGTTTTCCTCTAGAATGTCGATTTCAAGTGGGGAACAGCTACTTATGTTGAGCAGAAGTAGAAAAAGAAATAGAAATGAAGGGGAGGGCCATTCACAGTTGGTGAGAGGTTGTTACTCTCTTTCTTGGATTCTGCTTTCTTTTGAAAGTTACTCTTCGTGTTTCTGTGGAAACCCTATACTCCATAGAAGTAGAAATTTAATGTTCTTACTGTCTGCGTTGGTGCTTGAGCCTATGCTCAATTTCTCCTTGGAATTTTAAACAAAATATAATAGCTTGCGGTTGTAGACTCTTGAAGTTTTATTTATTAGGATGTCATTGAATGTATTGTATGTTCCATTCCTGATATAATTATATGATAACAATAGTAATTATCATATAATGAATTATATTTTAATTCACATGATAATGGTTATATATATATATATATTATTTTCATTTTCGCATTGCAATAATACCATCCAATTGATCAATAATTTTATGATCCCTACGGTGAACAACATAAAATGTAGGTTCAACATCCTTACCCACTCGCTATCTATCACAATTATTATAAAATAAATTAAATATCAAAAAATAATATATTATTTTATAATTAGAAATAAAAATAAAATAATTATTATACATGGTTCTTGAACCTGAATCTCAAAAGGAATTTGAAGTGATATTAGACTTTTTGACGAACAAATTGGACGTGTATGAATTATGGATTGGCCTAATTCAATTTTAGAGGTTTCTTAGACGTGATTTTGGTTTTGTTGGCGAGCTTGTATTTCATCATTCTCACAATCTTGTAGAACCAGAAAGCACTCACCAGCTGTAATCCCACTGCCATTACCTGATCACAACATTCCCATTAACAAAGCAATTTCTGGTTAAAGCGCTAAAACGTTGTCGTTTATAATTACCTTAATAATAAATGGATTAACAGCTGTCAAGGTCACGTAAGTAAGGTAAGGCCCTCCTACCATTCTGGCACACGTGAATATAACTGCGAATGAGATCTGCAAGAGATAAGATCATATTCGATGTAATTAAGTCTCTCAAAACGACCATTAAAATGTGATTGTAGATAGAGAAGTAAGTTACATCCGCTGCCAAATTAAGGGCAGTGTCCCTGTAACCAAGTTCCTTAAGAAGCTCCCTCAAGTGGAGAAAAGGGCTTGACATCTCTGTTATCCACAGTGCCGTTACCAGTTCCGATGCACACTACACCATAGATACCCATTAATCACCAATATCTTTTATACATTAAATATCAAAGAAATTTGAAATGAAATTCAAAAAGGTTAAGTTACCTTTTGATAGGCAAGGCCAGCTCCCATCCCAACAATGCTAACCAGATGGTGAATTGTATTGTCCAGATTGAATCGTTCGTCGCATAGGCAACATATCAGATCGTATATCAGATAAGCAAGGCTCACAGATAGCGTCCGTGTCTGCTCCATTAATTCAAACCCTTTTACGCATATGAACTAGTACTCCATAGCTAAAGCAGCTCCAAAGAACAAGAAAATTACCTGACTCGGTGAAGGTTTTGAAGCCAGAGGACATGCTGGGCACCTCCAATCTTCAACTGAGAGAGAAGCTAATGTCACTGCTAAAATGGCATGTATTGAAGAAACCAGACGATTGCAGAACTCGAAAGAACGATTCTGCAGTAACTTTCTGATCAACAGAAACGTTGTCGCCCATGAAATCACTCCCACGATTATTATAATCAGAACATAGTTTTCCATTTATGCTTTTCTTTTCTGCAAGTTGCAATCAACCCGAGCAAACCGAAGAAGAAGAAAACTACAAACAGAAACAAAACAAGAAAAGGAATATGGAGGATTTGTATCTATCGAGCGATGATTTCGAACACAGACATCAATGGTATGGAAAGGGTTTGTGTGGTTACGTGGGTTCTTGTTCTAGTTGTGCATCATTTATTTGGCACCGGTGGAAATAGGTGGAAGTTAGGTTCATCGTTTATGATTTCCAACTATTATATTATTATTATTATTTCATTTAATATCTGATTATCTTTCAAATGTAAAAGAAAAAAGAGAGAATAATAATTAAAGACTCATAATGGGTAATGCATTTTTACTTTATAAAAATCTTCTCTTTCTGGGTTAACTTGCCATTCAATATTAATTACCCATATCCATAAGTTAGTTGATAATAACGAAATTTCTCAATGGTTTTGCCGATGCAGAAAGCTATCTGCAAGATAAATTCAGAATTAACGTTTTTTTTGGATGGAAGGCTATAATATTTGGTATGGTTCAAATTGAAAAGTGGTCACGTCGTTTTCATTTAGTTTCTTAGCATTTTCAGCATAAAATAAAAAGTAGAAATCAGATGGGAAAGTGGAAGGTGGCAATTAGGAAACATAGTATACCCATAAACGAACTAATAGCAGGTGTGGTGCCACAACTTTAGCCAGCATGACTACTTTTCTTTTTCTTAATTTACATAGCATTATTTTACATATCTAGTTGATAAATTAGTTTCCATCTCACAACAAATAATGTCAGGATGGCCGAGTGGTCTAAGGCGCCAGACTCAAGTTCTGGTCCTCGTGAGAGGGCGTGGGTTCAAATCCCACTTCTGACATTTTTCATTTATTATTAATAAAAAATCATTCTTCTTATTGATTTACATCAAAATATAGTCAGGTGAGGACTTTTTTGCAAGAGTATGGGCTATCTCATTTGCCCTTTTAGGGTTATAACGATAAAGATATATGCTTGAGTGGATTAGCTCCTTACAATCTTCGGTTATCGTTCCATCTTGGATTATCATTTCAATTTATGTCTATCATCCTCGTTTGCTTGAATTGGCTTGGTAAAGCTTTAAGCAAGTGGTTTTCACTTTAACTTTTCCTAATCTGTGTTCAAAAAGTCATAGAGCTTCTTCTCTCAAACTGAACACATCTATTAACTTTGGGTTTGAGCAAGCTGAAATCACTATAGCAAGGGCAACTATGAAAACCCCTGAGTTGTCTTTGATAATCGCTCTTATTACCTCCTGCTCTGATGTTTGAATAAATAGCTCCATCAATATTATGTTTTAGCTTACCCTATGCTAGTGCTTTTCATCTTATGGTCTGGCCGGTTTCTCTCTGCAGCACCCAGACAGGTTCATTCCTGGCCCTCGTTGTGATCCACTCCCTCAACCTCCTCCTTGCTTCTTCTGCAACCCTACCCGGGTCCAATACCCTATTGTTCCACAACTTTTGGTTGCGTGCTATCCATATTGACTTCATAAGCATGAAGCAAAGTTTAGTATTTCGATTATTGTGGTTTCGAAGCATGTTTTTTAACGTATCCTGTAATGTGGATCTGATACTGGGAGTTGCCAACTCTGCCAAGTCCCAGCACTTTGCCGCTTTTGGGCATCTCAATAGTGCATGTTCTTGATCTTCCGTACCATTGTAACTCAAGCATCTCATTAAATTGTGTATTCCTTTTACCCGGATGTTTTCCACCGTGGGGAGTATGTTATTGCATGCTCTCCGGCCAAAATCTTTCACTTTTGGTGGGATGTTTAGACCCCACAGCTCTTTCCGGTTCATTTCTTCTTGCAATTTCCAGTTCATTTCTTCTTGCAAGTAGATGGGTTTTGTTCCCCCCTCTAGCTGTTTATAGTAGGCTGACTTCACGATGTACACCCCTTTTTTTAAGAACTACCACATGTGACAGTCAGCTAGTGGTTTCACCGACAACGAGATGTTTTAGGACCTTATTTTTCAGTTCACTCGGTATATACTTTTGCACCTTCTGAACGTCCCAGCCCCTGTATACCTCGTTTATCAGCTCTGCAACTTTTAGGTGTGCCCACTCCGGTCTGACACCACATGACTGACTAAGGTTCTCCCTATATAGGATATAGGGGTCTTCCCATAAACTTATTCTCTTACCATCCCCTACTCTCCATCTAACACCCTTTTGCTAACAGTTGCTTGGAAACCAAGATACTCCGCCATCAGAAACTAGGGTTGGAGCCCAACTCAGCTTTCAGAAAAACCACTTTATGATAGTATTTAGCTTTGATAATCCTTGTGACGAGGGAGTGTTGATTGGTTAGCAGCTACCACCTCTGTTTTCCCAGCATTGCCACATTGAACGTAGATAGAGATTTGAATCCCATACATCATGCCTTTTTACTTTTGCACATTCGGTCCCATGCATGCCAGTGGATATTCCTCCTCCCATTTGGTTTGAACCCCACCAAAAGGAGTTCATCATCCTCAATAGTTATTCACATAGGGAGGTTGGTATTTGGAACACGCTCATGCAAAAGGACGGCATTGCTTAGATCACTACCTTCAGAAGCACCTCTTTACCTGCACGCGTTAAGAACTTTTCTTTCCACCCTTATAGTTTGTTCCAAACCTTTTGTCTCAAGAAGGAGAAGACCTGCCTCTTGCTTTTACCCACCTTTGATGGCAACTCCAAATACCAACTATGGTTTAAAGGTTTGTGTACCTGGAGGATGTCTGCTAGTTCTCTTTGCACTGAGTGGGTAACGTTGCTACTAAAGAACACTCTTGACTTTTGGAAATTTACTGCTTGACCCGATGCTGCCTCATACAGGTTCAGTATCTGCTTTATTTGTGTGCACTCTTCTTTCTCCGCCCTGAAGAAGAGGAAGTTGTCGTCCGCAAAGAATAAACGAAAGACACTTGGCCATCGTTTGCTCACTTTGCACCCATGTAATCTATGTTGCTTTTTTGTTTTCTAGAACATCACTGACAATCCTTTTGCACAGATGATGAAGAGATAGGGTGACAATGGATTCCCTTATCATAATCCATTTTGAGGGGTGAAGGCCTCCCCCTTTGACCCGTTCACTGTTATTGAGTATTGTACCGTTGTGACATAGAGCATTATCGTATATATCCAGGCTTCATGGAACCCCAATTTTTCCATCATCATTTTTAGAAAGCTCCATTTTATACTATCGTAAGCATTTCTAACATCTATTTTTAAAGCTACCTCTCCCTTCTTGCCTCACGATTTCCTCTTCATGTAGTGTATTATCTTGAATGCCACTAACACGTTATCTATGAGGAGTCTCCCAGGAATGAAAGTAGATTGGGTGTTTGAGATGATTTCCGGGAGTACCTGCTTGAGTCTGTTTGCTAGTACCTTCGCAACAATCTTATATATCATGTTACAGAGTGAAATGGGCCTATAGTCCTTCATATTTGCTGATGCCTTCACTTTTGGTGTCAATACAATTGTCATATCGTTTAGATGGCTAGGGAAAGAGCACATTTCCACCCAACTCTTATAGATTTTGAAGATTTGATCCCCCAGCAAATCCCAGAACTTCTAGTAGAATGCTGAATTAAAGTCGTCTAGCCTTGGGCTTTTGTTTGGGTGCATTTGGAAAATTGCACGTTTGAATTCTTCCATTGAGAATGGAGCCATCGGCTTATCATTCGCTCCTCCTAACACCCTTGGTTCTACAGCATCCATTATTTCCTTTTAGGTCGACTCACTAGTTTGGTTCATGGAGAACAGATTCTTGAAATAGCTTGTGGCGATCTCCTAGATTCTTGGGAGGTCAGTTACTTGATGCCCCTCCAAGTCCTATAATACAACTATTATGTTTCTCATTCTTCTTGTCGACTCGTGTGCATGAAAGTACTTGCTGTCACTATCGCCAAATTTGAGCCAAAATACCTTTGACCTCTGCTTCTAAAAAGCCTCTTCGAGCTGCAGTAGTTTTTTAAGTTCCTCCCTTGCTTCTTTCAGATCTTTTCATGAATCTGGATCTGTCCTCCTTTGAAGGTTTGATAACTTCTGTGTCATATCGTCTATGTGTCTTCAAAAGTTATCGATCAATGTTTGCTCCACTCTTGTAAAGCCTTCCTGCAACGTTGTAGTCTACCATGTATGTCACATGGTGCTTGGTTCCAATTGTCCCTGAATGCCTTTGAGATTTCTGGTTATAGAAGCCATGTATTATTAACCAGCTGGAGTAGTATAAGGGTGTGATATGAAACCGAGGATTACAAGTTGGTCAATTTGCTTATATGAAACTGTGATAGCCATGACTCATTTGCCAAACCACGGTCTAATTTCTCTTGCACCCATAAAGGAGATCCCCTACTTCTCTCCCATGTGAATTGGTAACCCACAAGTGGTATATCAGTAAGTTTGCATGTTTCTAGTGTATTACGAAAGCCTTTAAACAAGTGTTATGGGTGCACCCCTCCTCCCCTTTTTTCCTCCTGCTCAGCATATCGTTAAAGTCCCCCATACAGAGCGCCATAGTAACTGTGAAGCCCTTGATAGTGCTATTAGCAGGTTCCATGCAGACTTTTGTCTGCTATGTTTTGGATGCCCGTAAAAACCTATAAATCTCCATGGATTACTGCCGGTTGGTTGGATCACTACATTGATATGATTTTTTGAATAACCCATTATAAACACACTTCCTGATTCTTTTTACAAGAGTGTCAACCGACTGCTTCTTCCTATTTTGTCTACCACAAAGTAGCATTCATACCCCAATTGATATCGCAATTCCTCTAATTTATTTGACATGACTAATGTTTCAATAAGGAAAATAACCTATGGCTTGTGTTTTTTTATTAGCTCCTTGAGAGCTAAGACTGTTCGGGGATTGCCAAGTCCCCGACAATTCCAACTTAGGCAATTCATTGGCTTCAACTGGCCTAGTGTCCAGGACCCACCGTTTGATTGTCAATTTGTTGCATTTGATACTCATTTTGTTGGAATTCTTATTCGGCCCATGGCCCTTTAGTTGGGCTGAGCAGGCTCCTCCGTCTTTTCATTCCTTTTTCTACATCCAATACTTTGTTTTTTTCTTAATCGCCTGATCATTCCGTCAATAATATCATCTTTTAAAGTGACAAATTTTAAAACAACCTTATTTATAGATTATTCTTCTCCATTTTGTATTTTTATTGTTTTTTTAGTGTATACTAAATAATGGTAGAATGAACAATAATATTAAGCTTAATGGAGGTAATTCAAAAAAAAAAATGGAAGTTTGCATTAATATTTGAATGATAAAATAATATAATTATAATATTTATTAGTTTCATTATTTTATAAATATAAAATACTAATTTATCCTAAAAATATATAATTATATTTCAATATGAATATTATCTTTACTCTTTTTGTAATTTTAGGTGATTGATGGGTTTTTTTTTTTTAATTTTATGTCGTTTTATTGTTTTTTTAGTTTAAAAATTATTTTCTATCCAAAAGAAAAGTTACGAATATCCTTTGACTTCATTTATAAAATTATAACACTAATTTATTTTCTATCGAATTACTTATAATATGTTCAGAAAAAAATAAAAATAATCATATAAGTTTTACAATAAATTATACATATTTAATTTTTATCATCAAACGAAACCGATAGGCCCACCACCAATTTCCTCATCCGAACGAAACCCTAAACACCCCTTCAGCTGCCGCACCACTTTAAGCCACCATACTCACTGTCCTTAAGGTCTCCGCTCTCCCCGCCGTCGTCATAACTGTCGCTCTCTACTCTGAAGCAATCGCGATTGTTGTTTAGAATGCTCTAGAGAGCTGTCTGTTGCGGTGAGCTTGCTTAAGGGTTTTACGATATTGAAATTCTTCTACAGTTGGTGTGCTTTTAGTTCTATAAAGTACTACTCTGGTACGAATAATGGAAATGTTAAACGGATAGGCCTAGTTAAGAGTTAGAACCATTGATATAATAGTATTTTATGTCATTTTTATGTAACAGTTTGCTTGAAAACTTTTCTTCTTTGTTTAGTGCATTCCATTTGCGATTTCAATTTGAATTATGAATATGTTTTTATCAATATTGTGAATTTGTTTGTTGTCTTTCATTGTAGAAGGTGTGCAACCTTAACTAAAAAGTCCCCATTGATGTTTAAAAATAATGCATCATGATCAAATCTTGTGAAATGATATGTTAATTTGGTGGTGTGGATGGAGTCTTTTAATAGAATTGATAACTCATGAATTAAGGGCTTTTTCTTCGTCTTTTGATGAGCATGTCATCCCTGAGAATAATGAACCTGGTTTCTTCATAAGTTTTCAAGTGGCTATGATCAGTGCTTTACTAGCTTGCAATCTGTATTTCTTACATGAGGATTCCCTTTCGTCTTAATTTTCATTATTTGCTAATTCCAATTTAGGAATTATGAACTTTCATTTTAGAGTTCTTTTTTTTTTTTTTTTTTTTTAAAGTTATCTGCAGTTATTCGGATTTTTTTGGTTTAATATATGATCTTCGCTGCAAATAGATGGGAGGTTGATCTGATAAAATTATGATCCAGCAATAGCATACCCCATATAATATATTCTCCCTAGACTTTTGTCTTCTTATGTAGTACAATTATTCATTGAGGGTTATGGATCTGAAAAGAAAAATACTAAGAAGTTTAATCCCGACAATCTGTGGAGGGACACCTTTTTTTTCATATCTTCTGTATGGCATTCTGAAAAGAAACTTTGATTTTTTTCTTAATTTTTGTTCTGTAGATCTTTTTTACTGCCCTTGTTAATTTATTTTGTTACCTTATCTTCGGAAAGGTACTTGAAAATGATTCTAAATGGATGCGCTATGCCTCCTGCTGCTGGATGTGGTTTTACAAGCACCGGGCCTGGTAAACCCGTGTCTAGTAGCCTGTTATCTGCATGTGTTCCTCGGTTGACTCCCAAGGCATCATTCTTAAACATCAGGAGTTCATGGTCTTCGGTTCAAGATCTTAATTCAAAATCCTGGTCATATAAAGGTACATGCAAATATTCTTTGGTTTTTAAGGTTTTCTTATTTTATTTTATTTTTTCTTCATCCCCTGTTCTTTTTGAAGCAGTTGAGAAGCAAATGGTTGATTTTGTCATCAAATCGATATAGTAGACTCATCATGAAGCCATACTTCATTTTAACTAGATCTTAACATAACTCTTGTCATTTTGGTCGTCTTAATATGCTGTAGAGCATCTCATTCATGGTTCCTTGTTCTAATTTAGTCATTTCCAATAATAGATTTGCCATTCTTGCACCTTTCTGCTGCATCAACCCCACTCTTAAGTGGTGATCAAGGGAGAATTTGGCACACTATTCCCTCATTGCCAAGGCAACGAAGATCATATGTGTGCCCTCGAGCATCAAAAGATGTCCCATACAGTTATCGCTACCCTCCAATGACTAAGAAGCCAAGATGGTGGTGGAGGACTTTAGCATGTCTCCCTTATTTGATGCCTCTTCATGAGACATGGATGTATGCTGAGACAGCATATCACCTACATCCATTCCTTGAAGACTTTGAATTTTTGACGTATCCATTTCTTGGAGCAATTGGCAGTTTGCCAAGCTGGTTCCTGATGGCATATTTCTTTGTTGCATATCTTGGAATTGTGAGGAGGAAGGAATGGCCACATTTTTTCAGATTTCATGTTGTGATGGGCATGTTGTTGGAGATTGCTCTCCAAGTGATAGGAACTGTTAGCCGTTGGATGCCACTTGCTGTCTACTGGGGTAAAGCAGGTATGCATTTTTGGACAGCCGTAGCATTTGCTTATCTTTTTACAGTCTTGGAGTGCATACGGTGTGCTCTTGCCGGTATGTATGCTGATGTCCCTTTTGCCTGTGATGCGGCATACATCCAAATACCTTATGATTAGGAAGTATAAGAACGTAAAAGATAGTGAGTTCTCTCCATTTTATGGTTTCATTGGAAGCTTTCTGAGCTGAATCGCGTAATGCTAAAGACAATCTTGTATAAATGTTTCATTTGGATAGCTGGGCATGTGCCAGGGATTCTCATATGAAGCGCTGTTTTCAATACTCGTTAATTATTGTATGAATATTACTTTGAAGGTTTTGAACATCCATGTAATATTCCAACTGTTTCTTGTATTTTCAGAAGTTCTGCTTGTGAATTAGCTTATAGTAGTTGTGAGTGACTGATTTGCAGCTACCTTAATATTGGCTGTAGATCATATAGCATGAGATCTCATTATGAAAGTTTCCTTGCCTTTTGACTAATTTAGTTATTCAAAGATAGAGAGAGGAGGAGGAGGAGGAAGGGGCTGTGTATGCATATCTCAGTTCCCAAGTGGAACTCCTGGTCTGGAATTTATGGAAATATTCTTGTATGTTTTATGTGTGTATCATTCATAGAGAATGATATAATTCTATTCAAAGTTCCGAAGTGAATTCTGCCTTCATAGTTCTCACTGAATGCTGCGCAGGAATGTTAAGGATAATGTGTATTTGGACCTTAGAGTGGAAGGGTATGATAAGATTTCCTTTTGTAAAGTAATATAAATTTTTTATTCAAGATACGGAATAAATGATAATTTAATAAATTTATGTTGCTTGGGTAGAACGCATAGAGGGTGAAGTAAAAACATAAACTATATATCTTTCTTGTGTAAAAACAAATTTCAAGACCGAATGAAAATGCAATAATAGCATATTGAATAATAAGGTAAAAATTTAGGGATTTTCAAAACTCCTTTAATTCATCAATTTACTGGTTCAAAACAATGAAGTTTTAGACGTTCTGAAAACATAGATAAGTGTTGTTTACAGAAGAATTTCCCAACTTTAGCATATAGTAGATACATTAGCTCAAGGGGATAGCAGTAATTGTGTGATGTGCAGGCATCATCATTCATCCATAAAGAATGGAAGAGGCAAATCTGAAGGTTAATTTGTCTACTGGGAAACCAACTTACCATATGCCTGTGATTTCAGATGATGCGATCATACCCCACACATACCCATTTTTGGACCCTCTGTATTTGCAAATTATTATTATTATTAATCATTTTTGATATATATAGAAATTATTTGAGCATGTCATTGTAAGTTCGACATCATTATTGTTGGGTGTCTTTGCCCTTTTACAAAAAAAGCAAAAGCTGTAACTAAAAACAAATGTTTGATCATTTATGTTGAATTTTTGTCTTTAGCATTGTCTTAATTCACTAATTACTTGTATTACAAATTTAGTTTGCATTAAACAGCTGCAGAATTTAAATCGTTTTCCAGTAAATTTCTCTTTTTAAATTTAAGAAATCGAATTTAATAATGTAAAATTATTAAAGAATTACTTCAGCTTTTAGAGACAATATAAAGCCACTTGAAATAATATAATATAATAATTTGCTGAGGCAAATTAAATTTATTAGTGGCTACTCACATGCTCTCAAGTTTCATCACTTCCCATCAAACTTGATTTATTTATTTATTTATCTATCAACCAAATATATAAAAAAATCCCAAACATGGAATGGCATGACTGATGAAATCAATCATCATCCCTCTGCTTCTTCTTTTCCATAATAATAATAATTGCTTACCTAAAATCACCCACTTCGTTTTCCTCTTTTCATTTTTATCTTTTTTGAAACTATTGGCTCTTGGGCATTGGCTTTCGTCAAACTTGTTCACTTTCTTGTCATCAAATGGAAAATTAAAA